>PYAF01002923.1:612764-624712 GCA_007407185.1 Glycine tomentella | reverse complement strand
CTGCTCCATTCCACTTACAAGCCCTTGCTCTAAAATGATTAAATCTGGCTATGAATGGTGCACCACTCCAATTGGTCTTAACAAGCCCACCTCTAGTGGCCCAATCATCTGCATTCCACAGGCTAGTATAAACCCTCATTCCTTGCTTGTTTGGGTAAGCAATGCCCTCATTTTCATAGTTTCGGTACACCCTAATTGGCATACTATCAATGTACCACCTGAGATAAGAATCAATAATATAGATCATGATACAATCAATAATATAGATCATGATACAATTGAAAAAGGTTTAACTATTTTTTTTATTAACAAATGTTAATTGTTAGTTTTTATTTACGAGAAGATTTGGACTACTACCTTTCCTCCCCTTCCATTTTTCTTTCATTACTAATCAACTTTATATCTCCAAGGTTTAACAATTAAATAGTCTAATTGGTACACTATCAATATACCACCACCTGAGATAACAAATCAATAACATAGATCATGATTAAATTGAAGAAGGTATAACTAATTGACTATTTCTTTCATACAGAACGAAGAAAAATGAACAATGAATTAATTATTTTTTGCTGGTAGAGTTTAGTAGCTTTTCAACTTACACAACTTCAATGGGGTTCCAATGAATGGTGTAATTGTGAAAATCAGCAGTTGGGTCAAACCAGAGGTAAAATTGTTGCTCCCTGCTTCCATTTCCTTGTGTATATATGTTTGTATGGACAATGTATGGTTGTCCTGAAATGTTGCCTAAGAACTCAAAATCTATCTCATCATGCTGGCTTCCGGTAGAAGATAGCTGCGCACATTTTATTGATGAAGCATTAGCACTTTACCTTTTGTAAAATCTACATATTTTTACAATATTCACTGGTACAATTTTGATGATGTTAGCTGATCTGAAGTTTTGCTACTTGTTTTTCTTTTCTTTTCTTTTTAATTGGATAAAATACAGTTAACTTACATAGTAGGCAGTAACTGTTCCTGCAGAATTACCAGGCACTAGTTTGATTCTCGATTCAATACTTCCAAATAAGAATGCTTTCTTTGTTTGAGCTGCGGATCCTAAAATTCAAAAGCAACACCGAATACTCTAGTTAAGGTGAAATTATGGAGGAATTCATTAAACTTTCATAATGCAGTCAATTAAGATCAACATTGGATAGGTTAATGATTAATTTAATTTGTTTCTCCTGATATATATCTGCACTTGTATGCAATTGGATTATTAGATCATTATTGATATTCATTTCAATTGCAACTTAGTATTAAATTAAAGAATGCAGCATGGTTGCAACTTTATTTTCTTGATCATATATAAATGCAAATGTTTTCTATTGCCTAAGAAAAATATCTGTTGAGATAATCTAAATTGGATCCAATTATGGAATTTTCACCTGAGGTTTGATCCAGCACAAGTTGGAGGTCTTCACCCTGCATTGTTGCATGTTGAGAACCCCAAGTGATGTACATGCTTTTAGAAAAAGTGGCATCTACGAGGATTATGCTGTTTGCCACTGCAAAGAGGAACAAAGCTACCAAAAATTTCTCAATTTGTGCCATGTTATTCTGCCGCCTCGGTTTGATCTTCTATGGGTTGAAATTAAACTTGAATGCATAGTGTCCTGGTTCGTGATATCTTCATATATATAATAGTAGCAAGATGTGACATTCTGCTAGAAATATTTGAAAAAATGAAATAACTGGTTTCCGAGCATTAATTGTTGTTGAAATTAGCTTTTTTAACAGAGTCAAAAGAGTTAACGTCAGGTATCATAAATAAGTTTGACAAGATTGGCTGTCCTTTGGATTATATTCATCTTTAGTTGTGTCAAATATAAATATAAAGATCAAAACTCAACAAACTCCTCAAAAAATTAAAACTCAACAAAAATGTCCTATCTGTAACGTTAAATAACTTTATTTGTGTCAAATATAAATATAAATAAAATGATAGAAATAATAAATGTTATTAATTATTATATTTCTTAGTTTATTTACTCAAATTTTATTTTGAATATCTGATAAAAAAATTTAATAGTTTTTTCTGGTATATTAAAAGTTTTATTTTGAATCGTTATTGTTATTATTAACTGACAGTGATGATCTAAAATAAATTTTTTAATATATGAAAGACTCAAATAATAAAATACTTTATAAGGAACTCCAAAAAGTGGGATATATATTATCAATCTCAAACATAATTAAAAGCCGTTTGTTAATTATCCTCTTAAGTGAATAAACAAATAAATACTAAGTATGCAGTAAAAGGAGTCTAACAAAGATAACAAATACTGCACTTGAGTTTGGTAATCAGAACTTGAAATCAATCGAAACAGATTATTACTTATTTGATGTTTAGTTTACAACATAATTACTACATGGTAGGGTGCATGATAATTTAAGAGTGACGCTGGGAAGAAAACCAGACTTAGCTGGAACGCGGAGAAAGAGATGAATGTCGTGCCTAGGACTAGTGCAATGGACTATCCAGCTATCATTGTTGGTTCATCACCAAGGTCGTGCACCCCTGGTCGAGGAAAAAAATTTGTTTGTTTTTTTGGACTACTTGTGCTAGCTCTTTCTTTTTAGATAAAATAGTATTTTTTATTTCATATATTTTTTATATGATGTAAAATTTAAGGGGGAATATATATATATATATATATATATATATATATATATATATATATATATATATATATCAACAGGGGATGGAGAGGGGCAAACGAAAAATGGAGTTGACATTTCAACTAATAATATTATCAAATATATGATAAGAAATCTTAACTTATTTTGAATAATTATTATTAGATAAAATATATCTAGTATTTCATAAGATATACATCTTAGTTTATTTTGAATACTTGTTTTAGATAATATATTTAGTATAAAATATACATTTTATCTTATTTTCTATTGTACTTAATTCTATATAAACCGTCATCAAGTATTTATATTCACTCATCCAACTTCTTTAATTAACATATATATATATATATATAGTTTGTTGTTGGTAAAATTAGTAGTTAAATTAGATAATAATTATATAATGTGACGTAAAATTAATTATATATTTATATAAATTCTATTTTTCTTAGAAGAAATGTATATGTTTTAAAATAATTATATTTTTACAATTTTTTAGTTAATTTTGAACTCTTATCATTTTCATTTAAAGATAAAATATTTTAATAAAAATTAAAATAAATAATTTAATGATTTAAAATAATAATATAATATTATAAGATATATTTTAATTAACATATTGAGTGAGAAAAATTATAAATTATAAATTCAAACAACATATAAAAAAATACCACAAGAGATAGTGAGATAATATTGTTTACCATAAATTTTTTTATTAAATAAGTTGATAAATTAATGAAATAATCATAAATTAATTATAATGACTAATAAAGAATCTGTTTTTTATTTTTATTTTCTCATCATTATCTATTAGCCCACTATGTATCTATTTGCTTTATTCTTTTGTTGCTATTACACTAAATTAATCACTAAGTATAATGAGGCAAGTTTAAAAAATTTGTGTATGGCAATCACTTGAAATTTGAAAAAATAATGAATTCTTATTCAATTTATTTTGCTAGTTCAAAAGAAAATATATAAATGCAAAAATAATTCTACTTTGAAGTTAATATGAAAAAATGTACTCACTAAAATTGGACTAATGGTAGGTAGTTTGGATAATTTCTATGAGGTCACAAGTTTAAATATTATTATCACCTTGTACACAATAATGCTAAAACGAATAATCTTAAAGAGTAAATTTATCATTTTTCACCTTACTTCATCAAGACATCTTTTGCATCATGTTCTTTACTCGAATAAGTGCCCCTTACATGATATAGTTCTCATGTAGTGCATAAACTAAAATGTTTAACTTTTACATGACTAGAAAAGGGTGCGATAATAACACCACTTTGTCTTCCTCCTTTTTTTGTCCTTCAAAAATGAGGATTTCCTAGATATTAAAAAAAACTATAATAAAAACATGTTCAAAGATCTCCGTGTATGGCTTGAAATTGAGCTAGTAATAATCCTACCCAATTCGCACCCACATTCCCTTGCTAGGAACTCCACGATTGACAATGAAGAGCAAGTAATATCCTGGGGGAGCCACCTCACGGAAAGTTGGTGCCTTGGACGTAACCTTGTAAATCCCTTCAGAGTTTTGAGAAATGAAAGTCTTAAGAAACAACAACCTTTGGTTCATAGAGTAGCCATGAGTGGTGAAAGGTGGAAAATACATGGAGACCTTAATGTCTCGCTTGTTCAACTTCTGGTTCATGTCTTGCAATTTGAATTGTGTCTCAAAGTTTTTTCCATACATCAACTTCGTCTCTGAAGATTCCTCAACAATTTGGGGTCGGTATTTATCTAGTTTTGGGTCCAAGTAAGGAGGAGAGAAAGCCTCAATCCTAGTCTCAGTTGGGAAATTATCCTTGTCCTTGTAAGTATCATGGGTGTTGCTACCACCAACCCAAATTTTTCCACTAGGAAGCACTGCTGAGGTTGAGTGGTACATTCTAGCTATTTGGCTAGGTTTCAACACCTTAAACCTTTTACCCTTAGGTTTTTCAGGGAAATACAATACTGGTGTGAAGTTAGGTTCATAAGCATCCCACCATCCAGCTGTACCCTTTTGTGCACCATTGATGAACAAGATTTGTCCATTGGGGAGGACAAGAGAATCCCCCATGGTTCTCCCTGAAGGCATCTCTTCACTGTCCCATTTAGGGTCAGGGTCTGTGATCACCATTCTACTACAATCTTTGATGGCTGGATTGAAAATTTTTTGAGTCTCGGCTAAGATGAAACTATCATGGCTGTTGCCACCACATACAAGGACCTCTACCTTGATGGAGGCACTACTTAGCTCAGTGCCATCGAGTTTTATAGGGAGGATGGAGGACATGCCGGAAGCCGGGTAGTTCCGGGAACCGCCGGGGAGGACGGGGTAGGTGCGGACCACTTTGTTGGTGGTAGGGTTGAGGAGGAGGGAACGGTTGTTGGCAAAGATGAAGAGATTACCATCACTAGAGAGGTGGACAAAAGGGTAAAGGTTGTTTTCATCAATGTCTGAGGTCTCATAGAGGAATGGGAAAAATATGGGTTTCTCACTAGGTTGCCCTTCCTTTGGAAAGAACTCATAGCTGAAAGATCTACGACCTCCTATCACAATATACTCTCCATTGGCAAGAATTGCTTGAGTAGCATACCTAGCATATACAAGAGTGGAACAACAAATCAATAATGCATGGTTTTTGTAGGAAAGACATATTGGTCTAATACTCTAATAACATCTTCTCAAGTGAAATGATTATGTTTGTGGTATTATCATATGTATGATATATTTTTCATATACATGAAACTACTATTCTTGATTAATTAGACAACTAATATAGTAGGCCGTTTGCTTAATACCAAGGTAGCATTTGGTAGATGTATTAAAATGGGATGAATATATATATATATATATATATATGCTCGATACGTTTTAAACTTAGAAAAAATTATGCCTTATAATAAACATACTTTACCCTTTTAATCTTTACACTTAAAAATCATCATTTTTAATTTTTGCACAAATAGTTTTGGTCTCTGCCATTACAAAATAACAAAGACTAAAAGGTAATGTTTGTGTAACAACAGTGAAAAAAAGATTTGAAAAAGTTGTACAAGATCTAAAAGATTTTATTTTTTTTATTCATAGAAATTAAAGATAAATATTAAAAATTTTACAATAATTCATATACCGTATTTAACAACTAAACTAAGTTAAATTTCCTTGGTTAGAAATGATTGTTTGTAAGTGTAAAGATTAAAAGGTAAAATTTGTGCAATTAAAATAAAAAAAAATGAATAATTTTTCCTTAAAAGTAAAATAAAACGTACCCATGAGGTAAAAAAAATGGTATATTTAATTTTATTGAAGAAGGTGGAATTAAACAGACCGGAATAGAGAAAGATGTATCATTCCATTTTATCTGTCACGAAACGTTACCTAAATATAAAGTTGAATTTAAAGTGTAAAGTGCATTTATACATGTTATTTGCCTCCAGTGCCTAAGTGAGATAATGTGTTAAATAATATGTATTTAAGAGTTTTTCCATGTATGAGCATATACACAAAATAAAATAAAATAAAATAATAATGCAAACTATATATAATTGGCCTGGTGTTCTAAAATGCAAGCCAAATCTTTGTAATATTTAGAGTTTCCAAACAAAAATTGAAATCATTAGAAATATAACTTTAACTAGCTAGGCTAATTAGATTAAATTTAATCAGTTTTGTCAAGATTTAAGATTTAAATGAACATTATAGTGGATAAATACTGTATGTAAGTACCATCTAGGCTCTTGCAATTTATCGGGGTACTCCCTCCAGTCACAGTCTTGGCAATCAGGTTGGCCGCCATAGTATCTGGAGGTTTTCCCTCCGTCTGCAAAACCACCTGCGACAACTAGGGTACCATCAGGTGTAAGTCCTCCACATGAGCACCATGGATCTGTCTTTACCTGCACCAATTTAAGGTCCACATTATTCCATGCATTTAATCAACTCTTGTACCCTTTAATTTGAAAGTGTATCACAAAAAAGAAAAATGTTTCATCATGGTTACATTAGGTTTCCTTTCATTTTTGGCTAAGGACGAGAGAGTTAGAGAAAAAAAAATAAAAGAAGAGATAAAAAAGTGATAAATACAATACATGATATTGATAGAAAATGAAACCAAACATAAGAAAAGAAATTGAGTGAAAATGAAATGATCGGAATAAAAAGGTGTTTTACATTCTTATTGAATCACAAATATAATAAATTTATTATTTTTTATAATAATAATCTTAAAAGTTACATTAATTATGATTTTAGTTGACAATATATAATCATTAAACTCATTATTATAATATCATGCTACTAGTATGATGCATCACATTTTAATTAAACAACACTAAGCTAATTAATTTTGTAATGTGTGAAAAGAAGAAATAAAGATGGCACTAACCGTGAGTGCTCTAACTTGATTAGTCTCAATATTGTATTCCATTGAATGAGCAAAACAATCTTCTTTGCTTTGCTTAAGGTTGTCATCAACCCATTGAACACATGGCATCCCTTTTGGATATGGGAGTCTAGAGGTACGGTAAACGGTGGCATCATATACAACTATCTTGTTATTGGGCATCAAATTGATTTGCATGGCGGATACACCCGACTGCTTATTAATCAACTCCCAATGCCCTAGGTAGTTTGTTTCAATATCGGGCTTGGCAATGGCCTTATTACCACCATCCACAAGTCTCTGGTCACCTCCGATGATAGGAACTGGAAATTTTGGAAACTTGGGAATCTTATGAAAAACATTGTTCTTCTTGTCTTTCTTCTTTTTGTATTTGGCATCCACCGCAAGGAACAATAAGGTGAGGAGAAAAAGAACTTTTTGCAAAGGTGCCATTGTTGTTGGCTAAAGTTGTTTGATGAGAAACCTCAAAGAGATCTCTTGGGTGTGTCTAGTTTATGTTCCTTAGGTTAGGTTTCTATTTAATAAACCTTCATTTGGGCTTTTATATGAACGTTGCTTGTTTAAGCATTTGCCAAAATAGCAAATAGATTTTAGCCACTGGAGATTGCCTTGTAATAAACGGTAAGTAGCACTTTTCTGTTTAGGGAATGTAACGCAAGGTAGAAAGTGTTCCTGATTTCTTAATTTCTAACAAAATATATCCCACGTTTAGATAACATTGGTATAAATCATGAAATAATAGTATTCCAATATATACTTCAGACCTATAGGTGAAGACTTGAATAATTTTAGAATAATTTAAATGCTAACAAGTACTGCATTTAAGACACTGGTTAAAAATATTAAAAAACAATTTCTTATAAAAAATTCTTATTAATTAATATATTTTTTTTATTGTGGTGTAGTAAAGGCTTGTAATGTATTCTTGATGAAAAAAATGTCTATAAATAGTTACTAGTCCCTAAGTACTTGGACCAATTTGACACACCAATTATAGGGGAGAGTCAGAGTTTGGAAGCAGAGTTTTAACACTTGGATCGATACGTCCATTCAACCGGTCAAACCGTGACTCGATGGTTGGATTGAGTCGAGTCATAAGTTCAATCTACTAAGTTTTTGACCCGAATTGACCAGACTAGATTTGTGGTCGAATCAGTGACCCGTTGACTCGGACTAGATCACTTATCTTCTTTTTTTTCATTTTGTTTTATTTTAGTTTTTTTTCATTTTATTTTATTTTAGTTTTTTGTAATTTTGAGTTAAATTGATCTTGTCTTTCATTGTTGAATATTTTTTGTGGTCACAATTACATTTATTGATAAGTTAAATTGATTTAGAAGTAGTTGTAGGTGAAATTGTGATCCCAGATAATTTTTTAAAATTATGGTTTGGAACTTTGGATTGATTTTGTATATTTTGTAATCTACATTGATGTGATATGGTTATGTTTCATTTTAGTATGAATTTTGATATATACTTTTATTGATGTCTTTGATATTAGATGTTAGAGATAATAGTCATTTTTTAACTTGCGTTCTTTATATTTTATTTGTGTTTTTTAGACTTTTGAATTTCAATGTATCAGAAGAAAGATTTTAAGATAGGTATAAATTTTTTATATTTTTTTATTATAGACCTAGTCATACGGATCAATTAGTGATTCATCGATTCGACCACTAATCCAGTGACCCAATACCATGATCGGATTAGATACCTAATCGGTTTTTAAAACTATGTGTAGAAGAGTCAACATTTAGCAACTCTTCTCATTAACTATATATAATTAGAAGTAATTTTCAGTCCTATTTATTTCACATTTGTGCTTTTAATTAGTTTAGTGCCAGAAATGTGAGAGGTTTCTATCAGACATAACACAACGATTGGTCTTATTCTATTCTCTCTTTTACAGCTTGTTCTATTCTCTTTGATTTCATCCTTTTAATATAACCATAATGTAGATATCACTCATATTTTCTTCTAGACTAAATTATGGATAAGTACTCCTTGTAATATAAGAAATACATTAAAAAATTATTTAAATTGTTAAGAATAATCTTGTTGTGGATGTCCATATTTGTATTTATCTTTTTAACTCCCCATATAATTTGGTATCTATAAATAAGCTATTTTTTTTTTAATGAATACACATAATTATCATTATCTTTGAACTCTATTTTTTACTTTCTCTCTATTGTTCTCGTCTGAGTTAATATTATATTTAACACACTATCAGTACGATTGTCTTTCTTCCACCTGCCATCCACAATTGGTGTTGCAATTTGCAAGAAAAGTTTGTTAAAGATTTGATTGGAGAAAGTGGTTCTTTCGAATTCATATTTCAAAGTTAGATTTTTTTTTTCTATCTCTAATTTCATTATTCTTACTATGTATTTGGTAAAATATTTTTCTGAGAGGATTTGGTAAAACATTTGTGTAATTGTGAAATTGATCATTTGAGAATCCTGAAGAATTTATCAAAGAAGGAATTTTTTAGAAAATTTGTGTAATGTGTCTTGAAGACATTATATCAAATAAAGAAATTTTAAAAATATTTTGTAAAAAGGTCCAAAAACCTCCTTATCAAAGAAAGAAATTTGAAGATTGTTTTTTCTTTCACCAGAAGTGGGAAAACAATACACAAGGTGAAAAGAATATATTATTTCTTTCAAATAGAAGTGAGAAAATAATACAAAAAAGAAAATAAAAGAATAATATTTCTCACCTAAAGTGAGAAAATATTACAAAACATGAAAAAAAATTCATTTTTAAATAATGTGAATAGAAAAGATTAATTCTTTCTCACCGAGAAATTTAGTTCAATTTATATTTGTTGTATTCTTTCTGATGTGAAGTGAGAAATTTAGTTCAATTAATTCTTTCTTACTAGAGGTGAGAAAATAGTGTCATAATGGTTGAGTTTTGCATACAATATGTGTGTGTGTGTCTTACAAGAATTTTAATTTTATTTTGAAAATAATCGATTCCAGCAATTCACAATGGTTTAATGCTTTTTGTGTGATTAATTTCTCAAAGGCATTATCTTTGACTTCAAAGACTGGTCTATGTTAGTGTGGTCTATGTTAGTGTGTACCATTATTAAATTCTTTTATACTATTAGTATAAACATGGTTAAATTTATAGATTGGATCAGGGGTTAGTTTTTCCATTTTTTCATTGATTGATTTCTTTGCACATTTTAAATGATATATCTTTATCATATACTTTATAATAAGACAATAGTAATCAATCAATGTTTTGCGAATGACATCAAGTTTCCGGTTATTATATTGTTATAATTATGTATAATTATGGAATTGATGCATTTGGCATATTATGCTCTTAGCTTCGATTTGATATTTTATTTTCAATAAATCTGAATATTATTTCAAATTATATAGAACACTCTGGTATTGAATTTTATTTAACTTGCAACAATTTTAATTGAATCTATTATGATGATTTCTTATTATTAATTGCTTGCATGATTTCATTTATTATTCTGTGTTTCAATAACTAAATCTGGTAGTGTTAAAACATGTAATTGAAAAATTAATATTAAAACTTTAAAATCATTATGCATCAAATGAAACTTGAAAAGTGTTTTCAGTTTGCGCCTAAAAATTTATTTGCTTGCAAGTTTTATATGGAAGATAAAAGAAAAAGAAATCACTACTTAATTGAAAAGCTTAAATATTATATATTATAATTTAATTGATTTCAACACTTCAAATACATGGTGCCTTTAAGCTATTGAAATTTATAGCTTTTGATTAGAGTTTATTTCAATTGTGTAACATATCGAGACATCTCTAAAAGTTTTTATCAATTGTGATTCTCATGTTAGCTCGTTATAATTAAATGCACTTATATTCAAACGTTTTTAAAATTGAGTTTAAATTCTAAGACATTTAGAATTACTTATCAAATGAGATTATGTGTAGAATATTATCAATAAGGTTATGTCAAAAAAATAATGATAACTCTTCATTTTTCATACAATTATATGCTTTTACAATAGCAATATCAAGAAAAATGATTTGAGAAATAGTTTGAGTTATGTTTTTATGTCTCCTTGTAAGTAAACAAAATAATAAGTTTTGATGAAAAATTATAAAACTCATTTGTTTGACATTTTTTTATTTCTAGAAGTGAATGTAGTAGCATATGCAGTTATATACAATTACTAATCATTATTGTCAATGTTACCATTTTTAGTAGATATGATTAACATTCATTCTTTGTGGTTTGGATATTTCAATAGTTATTAAACTATAAACAATTTCAATTTTAAGTTGATTACAATTAATTAAATTTCTCACATTAATTATTTGTACACCGTGTTTCTATGAAAAATAAAAAAATTCTCTTATTTAGTAAAAAGCAAGAAATCAATGTTAGTATTATTCTTGGTAATACAAATATAATTGAAGGCTTCGGAAGAGATAACATTATTATCTAGAGAAAAAGTTACACACTAAAATGCATTTTATTCTCCCAAGTCTCTTAGAAACTTGTTAAGTTTTAAGGATATTCAGCTAAATAGATACCATATTAAAACAAACAATGAAAGAAATATGGAATATCATTATATCATGAGACTTAACCTTTGTATGGGAAAAATTACATGTCTTTTCTTATGGTTAATTTGTATTACATGAATTTAACTAGTACAATGGAAAAACATAATGTCATAAATCAAAAGTTTACGAATTAAAATAGATTTGTTGTTTGACATGACTAATTAAACTATCCCGAGTATATTATGATACGATGAATATTTGAAAATTCATATGAACACTTATTGAAGATGCAAAAGATTCTTTAGTTCAATGATTTCTCATATATTATTTATTAGTGAATAAGGGGGAGGACTTAGTCATGGACTTGGTACCTCTGCCC
>PYAF01002923.1:589516-612664 GCA_007407185.1 Glycine tomentella | reverse complement strand
TTAATTATTAAACTGCCCTGTAAATAAAAATTAGAATAATTAAACTTAAAATAATCCAAATTAATTAAAATCCGAATTATTGGTCTAATTAAATCTTAAATGAGAAACAATGCAAAATATAAACAATTAAGCACAAGTTAGGGATTAAAATGAGTACAAAAAGATGAGTAATTAGTGATAAATAGTGACTCATCATCGAGGTCCAATACTCTTTTAAACTTTTAAACTTTCAAAGTTTTTGCTTTAAAAAAAAAAAAGTTTACTTCTAAATAATTTGAATGGCTCATAATTGATTTTCAAAGATATACATTATATATTTTGAATTAGTAATTTGTTTTTAATTGTATTTGTCTCATTATATATAGATATATGTCCATCAATAATTTTTTATAAATTGGTTTTAATTGTTTTAAATAATTTAATTTATTGTTAACTAAAAATTTGTGATATTTCAAATTTGATAGATGACTTTTTAAAGCTATAATACATTAATTCTTACAATGTAGTTAAAACATTACATTTTAAATTCTTACATTGCAGTTAAAACATGAGGGTTTAAATAACTTCTTCATCTCAAAATAAATGTTGTTTTAAATTATTTTACATAGGCCAAGAAAAAATAATACAAAAATGAAAATGAGTAGTGATTTTACAAAACTAGCCTTAATATTAATATTAGATTGAAAAATTAAAATGACATTTATAATGTGCTTGGGTGAAAAAAATAATTAATATTGCATTGAAAAATAATTTCTTTTGTTTTAAGAAGAAAAAAGCATGATTTTAATAAATATCTACTTCTAAGTCACAAACTTAACAAATTCATAAGTTTGTTGTAAACTTGATGAATGGCCTAAGAAGATAAAATAAAATATTTTTATTTATTATTACATTTACTTTAATAAGATATAGGATATTTACTTTTTTAATTAAACTATACTTTAAACAATGAATAATAGTAAAACATTATTGTGAAAATCATAGGAGAGAGCAAAAATGATCATGGATAGCACATTTTTCTGCCTCCCAATAAAAAAATTCTACTTTAAGTTCCTAATTTATTATGTATTAAATTTTTGCTCCCCTAATAAATTTTCTTGGTTTTGTTGGTGAGTTAACGAGTATTGATTTTCGTCACGACAACAAATTATAATTAGTTCTCCCTTTTAAAATTGATTTTTGGTGAGTTATCTAATATTTTTCATTTGAGAATTTGTAGATGTGTTGTATACGCACAAAAATGAGTCCTAAAAGAATGGTTGGAATAAATATCCATTTATAAATATTTATACATGACTTAGTTTGTTAATTGTCATTTTGAATCAATTGTCCCAACATAAGGGGAGAGAATAAGTGGTTGGAAAAGAAATATTAATTGGAATGAATTATCATGTTGATCCTCAAATGAAACAATATGAACCATAAGTTCAAAAGATAATTCATTTACAAAGTTTAGCCAAAAAATGAATAGCTAAATCATATGTACCAATTGTTAAACCTCCAATAAAATTTGACGTCCATATTGAACAATATAATATTGCAAAATAAGTCTCTGACACACCTGAAGTGTAGTAGACTCATTGGTTCCAAAGATAAAAATTCTCAATTAAGAAAATGAGTTAAAATGTTATATGACCAAATTAAGGTTATGACAATGTTGAAAGGTTCCTCTGACATAATTATATATTTTAGTTTCAGAAGAACTCAGGTGCCTAAAGTTAGTGAAAATAAACATATACCAATAAATTATGTCATGGATAAAATACACTAGAACCAAAATAAAGTCAATTGACGATGTGTTGCATATAATATAATGCTAAATGTAATAAATAATACAGACGATCAATCAAGTCAATCAATGATTGTCGACAAAGAAATGATTGGTCAAGATGAAAAAATGTTACTGAAGCAGAATTAGACTCATTTGTTAAACAAAATATTTTTGGACCTGTAGCCCGTACACCTAAAGGTGTCAAACTAGTTAGATACAAGTGATTTTTTTTTTTTGTGTAAAAGCAAAATGAAAATGGTGAAATTATGAGATACAAAGTATGACTAATTGCTCAAGGATTTTCAAAGACCCAATATTGATTTTAAAGAGAGACATTCACTTGTATTAGATACAAGTATTTTTTCGATATTTAATTAGTATAATTGCTATTTATACGTAAATTATGCATTTAAATTACATACCAATTATCTTCTTTTTCCTCTTTTAATACTTCTTTTGTAATTGAAAATATAAGAATTTAACTTGCCTGAACTTTTATCCAATAAATGCTAAAATTAGTTGATTTACAGTGTGTTGGTTGAGTTTTCTTTATAGGATTACACATTAAAGACTTGGAAGATGGATTGAGGATATGAGCTTAGCGCGTCACCAATATAAAAAAAGCTCAATTAAGCAAAGTTTTGATTATAAAAAGGGGGGAGCAGTTATAGAAAAGGACCAGAAGCCAAAGAGAAATCCAAGGCACAAAGGATAGAAGAATCCACTTCATAGAAGTGGGCTTTTGCCCCTTTTTTTATCAGTTTTCTTCCATTATCTTTCATCAATTATTGTTCTCTTTTGTTGATTGTAAGCCTCTCATGCCAATGCGAGACTAAACCAATGATTGTTGGGGGTTCAACAACCAAACACTCTTGATGTAACAATTCTCACTATCTATTTAATGCTATTTTATATTATTATTCTTTTATGAATCTATTGTCATGTTTGTGGTATGATCATCCATATGTATGTTATGTTATAAGGGTTTATGCATTGAGAAATGTCTATACTCTGAGAACTGGGAAAGAGTATCAAGACAATTCATATCTAGGGATAAAATGATATTGTTTAGCCTTAAATATACATCTTTATTCTTAACGCAAATTATTTGATGTAGCTTGCTGAGAGATCAGCAGTGAAATTAAGTAATTTAGGCTCTTTCATATGAGAGATCATGGTTAGAGTAAATTAGAGGATGAAGATAATATGTAAAATAATATTAGATAGTGAAAATCATTAACATTGCATAAGCGTAATTTTGGTAGGCTGAACACCCAACATATCTCATAATCCTACATCAACCTTCAAATTCAATCTCCAAGTGTTTGTGTTCTCTTTCTCTTTCTTATAATTTGTTTCGTAATTTATTTTATTTTAAATTTATATTTACGTACATTATCACCTGCAAATCCCAAAATTATTTTGTTGCTTATAATTAGACTTATACAAATTCTGAGTATAATCAAAGTCTCTGTGGATTCGACACTCGGTCTTATCATTTTATTACTACTTGGACGAATTGGTACGCTTGTCAATTAGTTAACAATGATTGTTTATGAAGGACTCGATTTACATCTAATGGATGTTGTTTCAACCAATTTGTATGGCTTTATGGAAAATCACATTTATATGAAAATTCCACAAGGATTTAATTTGCCTAACACTAGAGAATATTACTCAATCAAACTGAATAACTTGATATATTTATTAAAATAATCAGAATTCATGTAGCATAATAATCTCAATGAATATTTCTTAAAAGAATTGTATAGAAATGATCCCACTTGTCCTTGAAAAATTTTGAAAATGATTTTTCATAACAAAAATAACATTGGAACTCCTAAAGAGCTTCCAAAAGCTATAGATTGCTTAAAACATTGAGATCAAAATCTATGAAGGATAAAATTTTGCTTGGGATTACAAAGATGTTTAAAAGTTTCTATATAGATAAGTTGCATCCATTAAGTACTTGTTTAGATGTGGACAAAATTCCTTTTAGACCTGAAGAAAAGGATGAATAGTTGCTTGGTCTTGAAGTACTATTTCTTAGTGTTATAAAGCAATAATGTATCTTGTTAATTATACATTACCTTATATAACATTTATTGTGAATTCATTAGCAAGATATAGTTCTTTACCTACACAAATATAATTAAATGGAGTGAAATATGTACTTTGTTATCTTTGAAGAATAATGAATATTGACTTATTTTGGTCAAAATTTTCCAAGTAAGATCTAATTGGTTATGCAGATGCAGGTTATTTGTTAGATCCTTATAATGGTAGATCATATATAGGATATTTTTTTACATGCGGTGACTTAGCCATTTCATGGCAATCTGTGAAGAAAACCATAACAACAACATCATCAAATCATGCATAAATTTTAGCATTACATGAAGCAATTCACGAATGTGTTTGGTTGAGATCTGTAATTCAACATGTGTGACAAATTTGTGATTTAATTTTTCTTTAGGAAAAATGACATCGACGATTATATGTGAAAACAACGATGCATGCATCACTCAATTAAAGGAAATATACATTAAAGGAGATAAAATAAAACATATTATATCAAAATTCTTCTTCATTCATGATTCCCAAAAGAATGGTGATATAGTTGTTCAACAAGTTAGTTCGTGTGAAAATATAACATATCTCTTTACAAACTCATTGCTAAAGAAAACTTTTGAGGGTTAACAAGATTGGACTTCAAATTCTTAAAAATAACTGTCTACAAAAATAATACATTTTACAATCTTTTTTCCTTAGATGTGGTTTTGTCCCACTGAATTTTCTTGATAAGGTTTTCAATGAGGGAGTTGATATGGTATTGACGAAGGATGCATTAGATTTTTATCCCACATAATTTTTCATAGTAAAGTTTTAATGAGACATATCAAATAATGGACATCCGTGGAGGAGTGTTATGAATAATTTTTTATGGATGTTTATATCTTCATTTGCCTTTTATTATTTATTTTTTGTAACTTTCAAGATATCTTTTATATCTATAAATATGTCATTCTTCTTGAAATGAATACACACAATTATTATTCTCTCTAAACTCTTTTTTTTTTTTTTTTTACTTTCTCTTTATTTTTCTCCTCTGAATTATATTATATTTAACATAAACTATTATATTAATAAATGTATTTTTTTTTCGGTCACATCTAACGGTAATAATTAATATCTTCTTCAGATTAACTTTTATATATATGAGAAAAAAAAAAACATGTGACCATATTGACTACTTTAATTCGAAGGCAAACTTGAGGATCAAGCTATACAGTATTCTTTTGTCCGGAGGCAAATGTTACAAACCAACAGATCACAACTTTCCAATATCAAGTTGCCAATATTTTCCCATTTCCTTTTCCCTTTTGAAAGAGCTGCTTTTTCTTAGTGACAGGTCTATCTGTGATTCTGTTTGCTGTGTAACGTGGATATTATACCGAATGCGCCTTTAATTAGTTTATACCAAAATTAATTATATATCAACTACTTGAATTTAAATTTTGAATGAATCACCATATATATGCATGGTTGCTATATTATTTCCTGTTTTATACGTATGTTTCATAAATTGGCCAACTTGCACTGACAATTGTGCATTGTACCTTCTTTTTTTAACACGGAATTTTGCATGTACCTGACCATTATTTTTTTTAAATGACTTACTTTACCATTACAAAATGAAGTTGCTTTTTAGTGTTTATTATGTTATAATTGGAAAATTAGAATATTGATTTTGAGCTAATGTTGAGTACAATAGTGCAAGTTGCCTGCAAGGGAAAATCGAAATTTGATCAGAATTTAAATTTTGGTAAAGATAGTTATTAGAACTTTAGAAGAGTACCCTAAATGTTACAGTAAAAAAAAGGGTTCCCAAATGTAACAATATTTAAGGAGTTAAACTTATAATATTGTATATCTGGAGATAGATCCTCTAAACTGAAATTATTTTTTGACATAATTAAGTGTCATGATGTCGTTAATTATTCTTTTAAACTTTCGCTTTATTATAGAATATTATATTAATAAAATTTATTCAAGGACTAAAATGTATTTATACAATAAAAAATCACTGTTGAAAATACATTCTCACATGGAAATACCCCGATCATAATGTTAATTAGCATAGACTCATATATAATGGTTTTTTCCCTAAATAAACTCATAATGTTTATAATAGTGATTTTATTTTTTATATAAAGATTAAATTAACAAAAAAAAATCTATTGCTAATTATTAATAAAGACAACTTTTTTTTTTAGTTTAGTATTCTATTAAACAAATACCAATCAAGTATACATGGTAGCTGTTTTTTTTTATAAGCTAAATATTACTGCGAAAGACAAAAGGTTTCTTCTGATTCACTCATATTATGCTTAATTCAGAAGAATAGAGAATAATTTATCATAAGCTACTATGCTAATTGAGGTGCATTTGGTAACACTTTTGTTTACTCGAGCATAATTTACCATACAGCAATAGCATCAATACGGGGAGGACTAATTAACCCTGCGTTTGTTACCTTGGAAAAAAAGAAGAAGAAAAATAACAAAGAAAGAAAATCTAACTTTTTACATTTAGAAATTATTTTTATTTTCTTTTTAATTAAATAAAAATACATCTTTGCATAAAAAAAAAATCCTTTTTTCTTAAACAAATATACCAAAAAAACAATAGTTTTTACCAACAAGATGTTGCTTCAAGTGGTAGTGACTTGGTCTTCTAAACAAAAGTCTAAAGTTGGAGTCTTGTACACGACTAAATCAAGCCAACTAGGTTCCTCAACGAAATTAGCATGATATCCCAATATTAAATATTTAAAGAAATAATTTTATTATTAATAGGAATCATATTCATAGTTATCAGACTTAGCTCGAACAGTTCGGATAGACTCATTGGCCCAAACACCTAATTGGTTTGAGTCACCATTGATCGGATGCACATCTGACTTGGTTTGACCCAGTTTGACTCAACCTTGACCCGATGACTCAGTTGACTCGTTGGGTCATGCAATTTTTATTTCTTTGTTTTTAAATTTTTTAATTATTTTAAGTTGAAGAGCATCAGGCATATGAGAAAATTAATTTTATAGATTTGCTTACTTTTGTTATCAAGCATAATCATATCTTACGATTTGAGATTATAAAGTTATCATCACTTCCAAATTAAGTTCTTTTCCTTGGCTTATATTGTTATCTATGAGTAAAATTTGTATTTTTCTTATCTCATCGAGTAGACTTACTAGTTTGAAAAATAATTATATAATTAGAGAAATAATGGAAAAAATGAAAAAATTGCATTATCCAAATAATATAAGTTTTATACAAAAGTTTATTGACTTTACTGAATTTGCTTTTATATTTTTTACTTATATATATTAAATTATATTTGCCAGTATGCAATGATTATAGTTTTAATAAATAGATGATTTAAATTATGTCTGTTAGTGTAGGCTGAATTAAAAAAATATATTGCTCAAGATTTTTAAATAAGTTCAAAATTTGTCTTCTAACTATATTAAATTTTGTTAAACTTTGTGTATAAGTTTATAGGTTATCAAATTACGGAAATTTTTTTAATATCAATCGGGTCATCCGGATCAATTAGGGATTTACTGAATTGACTCATAACTTAATGATTCAGTACCCAACCGAATTCATAAATAATTCGATTTAGTATCCTATCTCACTTAAGTCTAATTATTTCTTGTAAAAAATGCTTTGTAACATCGAAAAAGAAAAATAATTTACTCATTAGTTATATATGACTATTAATAATAAAAATTACCTCATTTAATGTATACATTTTTTAAGACAATTTTACCTTCCATCAATTTTTTTACAACTACTCCACTATTTTTTAGTTAGATACTTCCTTTCCTTATTTTTTTTAACTTCTAAACATTTTTTCTTCATTTTTATTTTTTATTTTATTTAAAATATTCCCGCTTGTGATTATAATTATAATGTTATAGACAGAAAGAATGAATTTGCTTCTTTTCAATTAAGTCACACTGGTTGACACTTGACACGCTATATATATATATATATATATGACAAGATGGGAGACGGGGAAAAATAGACGTAAAAAATAATAACAAAAAGATAGAATGTGATTATCGTGTGAGAGTCTAGCTTTAAGATAGTTGCCCATCTCATCAGGTAAAAACAGAAAAGAAGAAACAAGAGGATGACCCACATTCACACAATCCCTTTCTTATCTTTAAAAACAGTGTTCAATTCATATTTCACAGTGATTAATTATTATTTCTATCGATATTTGTGTGAAAATTTGTTAATGCATATTCATTCATTGTTCATTTTTGGTTGACTCCATTATGCTTTTAACTCTGAAGGAACTTTGATAGACAATTCTTTTTATACTTTTTCAAGAATTTTAAAATTAAAAATTATGATTTTCATGTTTAGTGTGTAATTAATAATAAAAAATTGTTAGAAAATTATGATTTTTGGAAATCAATTTTAGCTTATTTTTTTGAAAAAAAAATTCCTAAGAAAGAAATAAAATTCAACTTTGAAGGATGGAGAAAAATTTTTAATTACTTATTTTATATGAATCTTTAATTTATAAAAAATATTATGATTAACCAAATATATTTTAGATATTCACAAAAAGAATCATAATTCTTAGAAATCCATTTTTCCAAAAATCATATTTTTGGAGTACGAAAAAATTTCTCCACGTCAAACGTCCATAAACTTAAAATGAAAAGTAGAAATAGACCAGTCAATTCGAATGGTAGATTAATGAAAAAATCAATAAATATATTAAGTTTATACAACTTAAAAAAATTGATAGAAGAGAAAAGCAGTCAAAAATGATCAAATCAATCTAAAATGGTTCAAAATTAATGATAAAAAAATTGGCTTAAACTTTCACCGAAAAAATAGAAAAACAGTTTTTAATATTATTACTTTTACTTTAATTTTTTTAAAATAAATAATGATCAAATAAGTCTATTTATGAATTATTATTATTTAACCTTTTATTATACTTTTCTTAAAATATATACAATATTTTAATCTTTCTGTATTAATTTGAAATTTTATTTAACTTTTTTATACAATTTTATGTTAATTTATTAATTAATACATTATATAATATTAAAATTATATGCTTAATTATTATCGGTTAAATTATAGTTGAATCACAATTAAACTCATGAATAACATAAATTTATACTTTCATCAATTTAATAACTAATTAGTTTTTAAAACATTAGTCTAAACAATTATCTGATGCTCATTCTCTCACACTTTCTCTGAATAATTAAATTGAATCAATTAAAGTTAAATCAATTATATAATATAATTTTCATTATAATTATTTCACAATGCTGCTTTGAACGATTGTGTCACTTATATTTGCTTAAAAATTTACCAAGTGTTGCATTTGATAAGAGAGTGCAAAATATGTGGAATATATAATTAATAGGCCATCGAACCGCTGCCTGGAAATTTCAGTTCCTAAAATGAATTAATTTTAGTATTTTGTGGGATTAGTCCTTAATTAACTCAGTTAGAGAATGCAATAGATTATAAAAATGCATTACTTTATTAAGTTTTCCCCCTAGTTTAGCAAATTGTTTAAACTTATCAGTTTTTTTGGCTAAACTCAATATAAGAAAAATCACATTAGCATAAACTACATTATAGAAACTAACAGCACATTCAACTTTGTGGTTGAAGTCGAAGATGATATCTTTTACTAGAAAAATCTTATGTAGAGATGGACATCCTGCTGTCTTTAAAGAATTATTTTCCGTTTCTAATCATTTAGAGACAAATTTAAATAAAGAGTATAATCCGTCACGGATATAACCTTCTCTGAATATTTTGAGATGGAGTTTTATATCCGTCTCTAATCAGCTGTTCAAAGTATAATCGGTCGTTGATATAAAATGTCATCCATGTCTATTGGAGACAGAAACATCCATCATATCTCTAACAATGTAGCTCCGTCTCTAATAAGAGTTATCCATCTCAAAATAATGACACTATTTCTGTCCCTCTCTAAAACTGTGATGGTATTAGAGACAAATATAATTCTGATTATAATTATACACATACACACACACATATATATATATATATATATGTTTCATTTTTTAAACATAATTAACCACTTTTTTTCAACTTCCATTATTGAAAATCAATCCTAGTTGTTAATAACTTTTAAGTATCAAATTTTTTAATTGAAAATTGTTAAATAGACATGAAATTAAGAAAATAATGCATCAATAAAACAATAAAGAAGCTAATATCATTGATAGGAAGTCAAGATAAATCAATGACACTCTTAAATTTCAAAAGATAAAGCAATCACACTATGTTCCAAATTTAATTTCCCTTGACAAAGGGTTGGATGGGAAAAAGGTATGTAGGCCAAAATCCCAAGGGGGTTAGGAATTAAACGTATTGCTTATTTTAACAAATCTCTCTTGAGAAAATGTAGGTGGGACTTTTCCAAAATGAGGAAGCACTGAGGGTGTGTGTCCTAGAGCCAAAATACGAGAGATGGGAGGGCATTCTAGAGGAAGAAAGACCTAACAATGCATTTATTTGGTGGAAGGATTTGTGCTATATGTGTAGCGGGAATACTGATACAAAGTGGTTTGGCAATCTCTTTAAGTGGAGGATAGGGAGTGACAACAAAGCTTATTTTTGGATTTATAATTGACTACAAGAACAAAGTCTTGCTCACACTTATTCTAGACTCTTTGTTCTTTCTATGCAACAAAATCTTCTTATCCAAGATATGGGAGTATGGGAAGGCGGGAGTTGGAAGTGGAATCTTTGTTGGAGGAAGGAATGTTTTGTTTAGGAGGAGAGCTTGAAAGAAGAATTACATAGAAAACTTGATGGTTTCAATTTGAAAATTGATTGATGGTGGAGAAAAGAATCTAATGGCTTATTTTTAGTTAAATTGGCCTATGGGGCATTATTTGGAACTATGAAGGATATAGTGGTTGATAACATTTTTTCACACATTTAGGACCTACATGTACCACCAAAGGTCCAATGCCTAGCTTGGAGAATATGCATAATAGCTTGCCATCAAGAATGAATGTTTTTAGGAGAGGAGTGACTATACTTTCAACCCTCTGTCCATTATATCATGCTTACTTGACTATCCCATTTGCAGGAGTGCTACGAGTGGCTTGGGGACATCACAATATTACCACACATTGTGGAATTGCATTTTTCCCAACATTGGGGAGTGGCAGGGAATATAAAAAGTGGGTAAATAAGGATGATATTTTGGGTAGCTATTGTATGGATTATATGGAAGACAAGGAATAAATGCGTCTTCAAACGAGATTTTTTATCACCAAAACATTATTCAAGACATTTAATTCTTTGCATGGCTATGTATAAAGATTTTTTTAATGATTGAAGTTGTTTCATTTTCTCAATGGCAATTAAATACTAGTATGTGCTTTAAGAAACTCACATTGGGTACTACAAGCTTCCCTTTCTTAGGATAAGTTTCTTTTTTCTGAGTTTTGCATGTTAGACCTGTTGCAAGGGAATGTCTATTGTGCATGCTAATTATTGTTGTTGTTTTGTAGGGAGCACAAAATTGGAAACAATCCCAATTGCAAGTTGGTTGCGGTATTATCATGCAAAATCATTAATTGCCAAGTGAGCGTGAAATGATATAGGTGATTCTAAAAGAAGGTAATTGTTGATTGTGGAGGACATTAATATGGCTCAGGTAACATTTGGGTTAGTAATGTTTCGAGCGATTACAATTATTAACTAGAGATGGAAGGGGTTGTAATTTCTATTTGATCTCGTTGGTTATGAAATATTTATATTCACATATTAATATCTTGTAACCTTGGGGATGGAAGATGATCAAGACTTGTATATAGGTTAGGGTACCCTTGTGTACCTTCTTATAATGAAATATACCTTTTGTGCTAATTAAAAAAAATTCCCTTGACCAAAGTAGTAACATGAAAATAAATAAGCCTAACATTTACATACTACTATATCTTTCCTATTTTCTCATTAAGTCACTCATTTGACGTCCACTTAGGCCTTGACATAGCTTGTAAAGGTCAGAACATGTTGGTTCCTTGACTATCTCCCCCCATGAAAAAATAACACACAAATGTTATGTTTTTTTCTATGTTGTAAATTGAGTTGAAAGTTGACATGAGAGAAACTAAAATTTCTATGCAAACTAATTTATAAATCATAGCCACAACACAATCCTTAATAGCCAAAGTCATTTGCTTAATTATGAAGCAAAATATATGCTATATACAATGAAGAGATATATTATACAAGAAAACCACACACAAATTAAGTTGAAACATGTTATACAAGTTGATCCCTCAAAATAATTAAGTACAAACTTATACTTGCTAATGGTAATCAAGTGATTGGACACAAATGATTAATGTGTTGAAGTTGAAGTTGAATCGTCCGGATAGTACCCAAGTTCAATCATTGGTGAAAACAATTCTTTCTAATACTTTATTTACCTCTCGAATGAACTCTGGATTAGTCATGCTCTCTTTTCCTTGATGAAGCAGAGGGTTAAGACAAGAAAATATAACACTAAAATGAAGCCTGAAACCACTTTGAGTCACTACTACCTCCATAAGTTTTGCACAAATCCGTCGACCAAAATGAAGCATTTTGAGAAACCTTTTTCTTCTCAAGATCCCTCCAACCTCCATACTTTAACTCCAACACGTCCCTTCACCCCCCTTTATTTCAATTAATGACTTCCACTTTGCCAAAAGAGACTCATTAAAGAGGAAAACATTTTTAATCCCTACACCCCTACTTTCTTTTGGAAGACAAATATTATCTCAACTTTCCTAGCAATTGTTTTTCCTTCCCTCTCCATAACCCCACACAAATTTCTTTGTAGCCTTATCCACTTTCTTAGGTAACTTGAAGAAAGAAAGAAAGAACAAAAGGCATAGATGTTAACACGGAATTGATAAGATACACTCTACCCGCAAAGAAAAGACTTTATTTTTTCAACCCACCATTTTTTTTAGATAATTTTTCCAACATAGGGTTCCAAGTTTCAACTAGCCTAGGGTTCACACCAATAGGAATACCTAAGTAGGAAAAAGGAAAAGAAATAATCTTCCAATTTAACAAATTTGCATACCTCACCATATCCTCTGTGTTCTACCTAATTGTGTCAAATCTACTTTTGAAAAAGTTCAGTTTAAGTCCATACACAAGTTCAAAGCATCCAAGCACATACTTTATGGTAACCACGTTAGACAAGGTGGCTTCACCCATGAAGATAGTGTCATCTATATATTGAAGGATATCCACCCAATTGTTCCTTTTGTTCCCTTACCTCCACCTCTTCAAATTTGGCCAAGAGGAAGCAATTATCCTCTTTAGAAATCTTTTTGAACTCTACTCCATCCAACTTTGGCCTTTTTTCCATCCCTTCCTTGAATTTTTCTTCAAAAACATTTTCACCTCCACTTTTACACTATATGGTTCATCCACCCATTCCCTATCAATATTTTGCCCTTCAGTTTCACTTCCCTCTCTTCCAATTCACATTATCATGAAAGAATTTGGGATTTGTATCTCCATCTACCAACCACTTCATCCTCAATTTTTTCCTTAAAAGAGATTCTTTAATGTGGCCACATTCCACAATTCTTCTTGCAACCATTTTTTCCTCTCTAACTACTCTTCAAGATCACCTTCTTCTTCTTTTAATTCCAACAACTTCAATTCTTTTTCAATTTGAGTTTGTCTTCTCTCCAAGTTTCCAAAGTGCTCCACATTCCATAACTTTAGCCCTTTCTTCAATGACTTCAATTTTTCTTTAAGAACAAATGCTCCCCAACCATTCACTTTCACATCTTCCACATATTTGATAATTCTTTTATTTGAGAACCAACAATTAAGAACCTTGAAGGACTTAGGTCCCCAATCCACAACTTTGTTCTTGACAAGAAAAGGTAAGGTAAAGGGCTAGGCATGGTGGGGTAGGAGCATTCTGCCGGCATTTTGGCTTGACCAAGAAGTCTTATGTCCTCCGAGTCGCACGATGTTTTAACCGAAAGAGCTTCTTGCGCTATATTCCAGTCAAGAATAAATTGTGAGCAACCCGACCATGCATCACCACACACTTGTGGCTAGTACCCTATCAATTCGACTTCTTGCTTTTCCATTTGGTACCCAATCAATTCGACTTCTTGCTATTCGACTTCTTGCTTTTCCATTTGGTACCCTATCAATTCGACTTCTTGCTTTTCCATTTGGCCTATACCACAAGTATCTCCTACCCACCAAAGACAAGTCCTCCATTCCCAACTCATGAACAAAATTATTAAGTTCTTCCCTTGACAACCCCTACGTCCTCCCCACCAAGCCCCACTCTTTCACATGTCCTCCTAACACAAATTAAAATCACCCAGAAGGCACCAACAACGAATATGGCTATTGGTTTTTAACTCCCTCAACTCCTCTCACATGTTTCTCCTTCCCACCATATCACATGGTGAACTTCTCTCCCATTCTCCTTTCCATGCCCCCTCCAACCAATGAACCTGCCACAAACAAATTGATTTAATAATTGAAAACAATTTGTATTCTACATGCAAAGTAATTCGTTGGAAAAACCAATGGATGGAGAAGCCACCCATTCATATCATCATCATCCCCAATAGAACTACACCACCTCTTATCCATGACTTCCTTTTCGTCTTTGCCTCTTAAATTTTGTGTTTGTTTTTTTTACTGTTTCTGTCATTAACAGAGACAGAATAAGTTCCGTCTATAAGTTTTGTCTTTAAATAGTTGTGGATATTAATTTTTTGTCAAAGTTGCCATTTAACATTAGCTTAATGTGGTCGATGCTAAAATGAAAGTTGTGACTATTAAAATAAGAATGGCACTAATATTAGTGTCGACGTGGGCAATACAATTTTAAGTACATTACTAAAGTTACTTTGGCAGCGTCAAATTATATGTTTCAAAATAAAACATTTTAATTTTATGATTTCAAATTAATCCTAATCTTAGTTACTTTTTAATATTATTTTTTTGTTTGAAATATTTACTATTTATGCCACAAATTAAAATGTTTTTTATTTTAAAATTTACTTTTTTTTTCTTGAATCTAAATTACTTATATTTCTAACTTAAATTATAAAAAAAATACGTGTATAATGCATGAAATATACTTATTAGTATACTATTGGCATGTGGAGTGTATTGGTTTTTTTAAAAGCCTTAAATATCTTTTTCATCTCTGCAATAAGCATTTTTTTTATTCATTACAAGATGCGCTTGTTTTATTTTTTATCTTTAAAGTATTTTAGATAACCTAAGAGAAAAATAATGCTTTTGAACATTGAAAAATATATTATAAAATGGTTTGAGTTTAAAAACAAAGTAAACACATTTTACAAGGATTAAAACTTTTTTTTTCAAGGACGAAAATGAAATAAATACTAAATTACAAGAATGAAAATGAAAAAAAAAAATACTAAATTACAAGAATGAAAAAATTATTTAAGCCTAAATTAATAACACTGCATTTTTTTATTTTTAATCAATATTTGACCTGATATATCCCTACAAAGCAGTTAAGAAGGTAACACTTAAAGGTGATGATTAAATAAAACCTTCTCCAATGTGAAGACTTTAGGATTTGAACTTCTAACATTACGTTGAAAGAAATTCTTCATCGTCTGAAATTATAATGATCTTTTATTGGAACTAATGTTCATTTGTTTGTTTATATTTCCTTCAGTTATCTTTTCAAAAGTGTATGTCCGATGTGAAAGCAAAATTGAACGCAAGATTCTATGAAAATTATGAGTGAGATATGCATAGAATCAAAATGGAGTATTAGCACTAATCAATTGGAAGATATAGCCTTTATGATTATTCATGTTTGATCTAATAGCATCCACTTGGAGTGATCTCTATTAACTATTTTGTCTGCATTATTCTTTTCACTGATTGATATTATTACAGCTGTTTTTCCATCATTTGCCTCTAGAAGTTGATTCATTGCATAGCTTTAACACTCTGTCCATACATACATATATATATATATATATATATATATATATATATATATATATATATATATATCACTGGGGTTACGGAAATATTGCAAATTAAAGTAACCAACTTTTTAAGAGGCATTGACTTGTTTTTATCTCTACAAGCAAGATAGTCTTCAAGGATTTCTATGAAATAAAATCTAGCTTTTTCATATGAAACATATAACCTGTCACCAAAGCTAGCTCTGTATCATGTAACTATATAGTGAAAAATATTATGTCTTAATTATTAAGGTAATTTAAGTAAATTAGTTTTAATTTAATTTATAGAATCCAACTTTCTCCTTTTTTTTTTTTTTAATTTTACTTTTGAATGTCTCAGTCAAAATTTTGTCAAAAAAGTGTCACACTATAGCACCTAAAGGCTAAAGCTGCTTATAATAAAAGTCACAAACTGGCAGATCAAAAAAGTAACTAGAATTAGAAAGACATCTAAGAAAATTTTAAAATGTACATGTACCAAAACTTCCCTATATGTCAAAAATCTTCAACTTAACCGTCGATTAACTTCCTGTCTGAACGTGTCATCTAAAGACTTTTCTTGCTCTCGAGGTATATATTTTTCTATTTTGATTGCCTAATCTTTCTCATTTTCACACGGGAGAAACGAATTTCTCACTGGCTGCTGCAAATGTGTGGAGCAGACATTTGATGTGATGAGATTAAATGAGAATCTTTACTAGAAATTTAATTACGAAGACTTATTATCTATAGTTGATTATTCGTAAACAAAATATCATTATTCATCTGTTGATAAAAAATAAAAATAAAAATCAACAAAATTGACCTACCCAACGAATCTCCATTGACAACTACGCAATCTACATACTATGTTACATATTACACATTGAGCCAGAATCTCCATATGTCATGAACAGTGCTTCAATTTTCTTGTTGTAAACAAGAAATAGGTGCCTCTAGAATACAACTTTGCGACTCAATTATTAGACATGAAGAGTGATTAACATTTGTTAGTCAATTATTGTCTTCCACTGTTTTCATTTTTCTTTTTCAGTTCTTACATTTCTTGTATCACGTTTCTACGGAAAATTCTCTCTCTCTCTCTATATATATATGCATCGATTTAGCTGCGGATGAAACAACTTGAAAATAATAAAACTCATAACTTCATACTTATAATCAGTTTAATTAGAGCTGAGCTAGCTGGTGGAGCATATTAATTTTTTTTTTCTTTCTATATCATAGATCACAAATATCCTCCGATTAGAGATATTTAAAATTCAAATTTGAGATATTTAATTAAATTAAAATAATTTCACATTAACTGATCCACTAACTGATCCACGTATTTAGTGGTTGAAATATACTAGTTTTCTAAGTTAGATTTAAATGTTTGTTTCCTCATTTAAAAAGAAACGAAGAAAAAAAATATTTTTTCTATGTTTAGCTTAGTTTTAGTATTAATTAATTTCAAGTGAAAAATATTTTGATAGATCAAAGTTCTCTCATATCCATTTTTATGCTCAGAATAAAAATATCCATTTTTATGTTCTTATGCCTGGCAAATCACATAAGCTTCTTAATATGATTGAAAATGCATTAATGTTCTATTTAGATATATTTTCTCATAAACATTTATAATATTAAAAAATAAATTATTTTTTCTTAAGTTAAAATAAACTTATATATTAAATTTTTATAGAATTTATATTTTTAAACTATTCCAAAAGCTATGGCTCATTAGTTGATTTTAACTTATTAGAAAAATCCAATTCATTTTATCTCATTTTCTTTTCCTCTAATGGTTCATAAAGAAGTTAATCGGAACCTTTAAAAAAGTTTGCCTGAAATCGCACTTTCCTCCCACTGTAACCACCTTTTACTAAGTTGTACAGTAATTTGCTAATAATATGTTATTCTCGGTAAAGGGCTAGCTAAAGGTCTTATTTTCATAACTCACTGACAAGGAGCTAGCTGCCCAAACTAGTAACTAAATTTTAGCTTAGAGAATATGAAACTCACAATGACAAGAGTTTAAGTCTGCAAGAAAACATTGATTAGTAAGTATAGATACAACCTTAGTATTTTTAGTGAAAGTTAATTTCAGTTACATAAGAACTCACAACAACAATATGTGTTTGTGCCTGTGGCAATATCTAGAGTCTTATCATCTTTAGTGGTTGACTTTGATTTGAAGCTAATGTACGGGGTTTTTACACATAAAAATTGAACAAAAGTAATTCTGAATGATCTTTCTAACATGCATATTCCAATTTAATATATATATATATATATATATATATATATATATATATATATATATACATGATCAACCCCTTCCAAGTTTTCATGCACATAACTGGAACCTTGTAGCTTAGCATATGCATATTAACGAAGATAGATTCTGGAATTCATGAAAGATATATTCTGCTTAGTAACTACTTGAAATTAATTAACCTAATAAAATAATTAAGAGCAAGAGATCATAACAATAACTTCTCTTTAGTTTCTTTGGTAATATACGTTAAAAGAGAAGTTTGCATTGCTTTTATGCAAAGAGTAGTTAATATATATATATATATATATATATATATATATATATATATATATATATATCTTCCATGACACAAGAGTATATATATGATATCTCCGGATGAAACTTTAAAACAAACACATTGGCTTGTTCATGTGCTTTTTCAATTCATAATTGTAAATAAAAGCATTACAATTACTAGAATTGCCACTCTTACTAGTGGCAGATCAAAGAGATAGTCTTAGCTCCAAATCTGGTTCTTGAGTGTCACTTGATTCAGAGTTCTGATTGCTTTCGCCCCTGGAACCACTTCTATGCTTCTTAGTATCTATGTGTTGTGAGTCCTATATAATTATAGAACCATCATAATGAAGGTCATTTTCAATTAGTAGATGTATTAATTATGGGATGGCAAATATATGTTTTTTGTGTAGAATATCAAATGAGATTTATACAAGTTGAAAATAAATCCTTACATATAGGTTAAGTAAAGGTCTAGTTTGAGCTGTGGAATGTTCCCATCTGGTTTGCAACAAAGAATTAATTAAAGATATATATAAGCCAAGAAATTCTTCATGACAAAGAATTATAGAACAAAATGAGAAGAACAAACATATATTGCTCTTTGCTCTCGTATATAATGAGAAAAGATCTAATATAGGGCTGGAAAAATTAAGTACCTTCCAGTATTAGTTGACTGTGAATCTCCATATCTAATGTTTGTTCCTTCATATTCGGGTAGGGACATCTGCACAAGCAAACAGTGTTGTCCAATTTCAAGATCTACGATACAAACTCACTCTTGCCATAATATATATATATATATATATATATATATATATATATATATATTACTACACTCACATGGACATGTTATAAACGCAAGAATTATTACTTGTACGTTTTTGCAACAACAAAGATGATTTGAATGACATTTTTGGCACTTTTAATTGCTTTTATTTTTAACGCAGATACTTTTCAATTAGCAGAACACCCCATCCATCCCTTTTCTCCTAGGGTTAATTAGTACTACCCTTGCACTTTCAAATTCAACCAAACATAAAGGAGACAATTAATCCAGATTACAAAAAAAGATTGCTAGGGTTATACTATATATATATATATACACACACACACACATACATATAAACTTTTCAACAATAAGAAGATAAATATCATGTCAATCATTTCCTAATTAAAAAAAAACAAGGGTTAGAAAAATAAACCACCTTGATCGAATTGCTTTGGGTACAACTTCAGCCCACTTGCATATATTGTTTTAAGTCATAGTTACTGACAATTATGAAACTATATGTGTGGAACATGTTCACTCATCACAAAAAATTGAAAACGAATAAGTTAAACATATATGGTACAAATAAAGCTATAGTATGCCTGTAGAAGTGTAAAATCAATTGAGATCGGTTGAAGAAAAGCCAAAAACTACACATACCACAATGTTGGGTTGGAAGGCATATGAAGGTGAGTATGATGTAGATGAGGATGAGTAAGAAAAAGATGACGATGATGGTATTGATGAATAGGGTGTTTGCACCCTTGGATCTTCCTGCATGTTGATCAGGAATTAATTAGCAAAACCCCCCCCAATCCAAGCCAAAAATATTGCTAGCATAGTTTTTGAGAGAAAAGAAAAGGGTACTCTTACATTGTTAAAGTTAGATGGGTAAGGAGAGTGCAGAGGAGGATGATAGCCACCACAAGCCATTTGACCATGTAATCTGATTTTCTCCAACTGAGCAACACCTAATCCTCTTTGGGGTTGCTTTGACTTGTCTTGATTGTTCTTCTTCCCTTTTCTTGAAGAAGATGATGAAGAAGAACCAGTTACTCTTTCATTTCCCATGTTTGGTTCTCCAAAATAACTACTATCCATGCCTCTTCTCTTGTCTTGATTGTGGTAGCTTTTTGGCAAATCCCGGAAGAACTGCTTCCACTTAATTTTCTTGCAGGAAATCAGAGATCTCCTATGCTCTCTTTTAAGCTTCTAGCAAACCCAGGAATAATTGCATCGCTGGATCAGATTGTGTATAGATTTCAATGTTAAGTTATATATATACGCCTAGATTCTATGCTCCTTATTTATCTCCCCTTCTCTACCCTTGAACTTCATTATTTTTTTAGAAAAAATGTTAAACATTGATTAAGAAATTAAAAAAATATTTTTATTAAGATACATAAAAAATTATATTATTTATGATTTTTTTACGCTCTTTTATAAATTTTATAATAAATGTTTTTTTATTTTAATTCGTTACTAATATCTTAAGAATATTTATTAACAATTATTTTAGATAATAATGATTATCTTTTTTTATTAATTTTTTCCCCATTTGTCATACGGACTTTGGAGACTATCTGTGAAAGCGATTGTCTCTCGTATAAAATGTTAAATAAGCTGTATTGGAAAACTCTATATAGCCACGCGCCACAAGGTTGGCTGCAAATAATATATGCAACTTTATTTATTTATTATTGTCCATATCATATAAGCTCTCATTGAATATATATCTGCATTGTTTTTTTTTAGATGTTTGCTCAAACTTTCTTTCTATTAAAATATTGATTAATGTGTGCTACGCTATATATGCCGGGGATGATGATGATGATGATGAGGTTGGCACTTCTCAGTCTCACAGCAATCAGCATATATAAGCCTTCTAAAGTGGCATGTAGGTGATTATTTAATTGTCTATGATTCTTCTCTACTTGATGGGTATTTTTAGGGTACTTTTATATAAGATTGTTTTGATTACACTGATCAAAGTAGATTACATAGCTGTGTGTACATACATATACACACACACATATATATATATATATATATATATATAACAAAGAGTTAAGTAGGTTCCACTCTGCATGTGGTTTCCTAGTTCTCGGTCAATTTGTCTCAGCTGATAGTACACTAAAGGGCCTGACACGAAAAGCACCAGCTGTAAAATTCCATACAAGTAACTTGTTCAGAAGGGAAAGTAATAAATCAAATTTAGTAATGAATTATATAAAATGTTAATTTGAGACCATATCATGTATGAATTGCAAATCCAGAAAATCTTTTCCATTTTGAAGTTTTTAAAAATAATTGATTTCTGATTGCGTTAATAATTAGAATCCACAAATTTATTTTATCTTGATCTAAATGTAAAAGTTACTTAATCAATAAGAAGGGAGGCAAACATAGAGATTGAGATAGCTCAAACAATATATACCTATAAAAAATATTAGCATACAACATGAGATACCAAATATATGATTATAATAATAATGGGGTTATAATTAATTGTTAGAGATACCAAATGATCTAACTGAACTGTTTCACGCATGGTTTGTGGGTCATATTTTATGAGTTGTTTGTGTGGTGGAAAGTTAGAATATCCTCCAATTTGTTAGCCAGACATGTGAACACATGCAAATTACAAGAAACCCCACTAACCCCACCAAAAGTATGTTATTTGTTTCTTAAGCGGATGACAGATTTATAAATATTTACAAAGTGTTATAGTTAAAGAGAAAATAGGATTTTGTTGCTTTACGTTATTTGGGGATCTGCTTCCCTTCCCTTTCTTTACTCTTTACTTTCTTTGCCTTTTCATTCTTCCTCTTCTTCTAATCTTCTTGGGGGCTGATGGAATTGCTGACCTAAAAGGCACTGCTTAATTATTTAATTTAGCTTTAATCGTGCATATATTGCTACATCCACTTAAAATAATCAGTTGTGACTTGAAAATGTTGACAATTAATTGGTTTGAACTATACCTATCTATTTTTAGGGACCTGGGGCCTCTCACCTCATTCAAAAATTGAAATTTCTCTTCACAATCACGTTCAATTTTTTTTTTTTTTTGAGCTAGTTCAAATATTTGTTTAGTATAATAGTAACTGGTAATTATATTTGAACTTATCTCAGGTAAATTACTCAAATTTCATAATACATTTTGTTAAAAAAACTTAAAAAGACTTTTTGTTAAAAGAAAATTTCATAATACATTTTTTTGTCGTTAAGGTTAATAGTATATTATCTGAAATTAAAAAGGAAGAGTGGAGATCCTTTCACTATAAAAGTTTGTGGCTAAAATAATCAGTGTTGGCAACAGAAGTCATTAATTAACATGGATCAAACATTATTAGATTACTATGTATCGAATTGCGTAAACAATTTGACGAAGGAAAAATTATCTTTGGCTTTCAATTGAAAAGCCAGCCAAGGTTAACAAACGAAAGTTTTTTATTTCCTGTTTAGTCAAAGTTTACCAGCTACAGATTAGGTTCCTATAATTACATCAATATATAAAATGTTTTGTCACGTTTTTTGAAGGAAAAAAAACAACTAGACCGTTACAAGAATAATAGTATTTTTTTTATCATAAATTATAAGTATTTTTTATCAGAGGACAATTTAGTTTGAGTCTTATAAGACTATAGTAGACTTGGTTAACTGAAACAAACTCGTATTGGTCTTTTAGGACTATTAATTAATTAAGTTTGAATGAATATAATATCTTTAGTTAAACAAAAGTGGCTATAAAAAAAGGGATTAGAATAAAAAATCTTAAGCATGTAACTACAAATAAATGAATAAAATTAAAAAGTGCTTAAAAGTCAATTGCTTAAAAAATTCAAATTGTTAAAAAAAATATTTATTAACAATTTTTTTTTAATCATTTGAATTCTCTCCAATAATTTAGCATTTGTCTAACAAAAATTAAAAATAATATAATGCATACTAACATTTAATGTACTATTAGTATT
>PYAF01002923.1:573976-589416 GCA_007407185.1 Glycine tomentella | reverse complement strand
AATTAAAAATAATATAATGCATACTAACATTTAATGTACTATTAGTATTTATAATGTCTTATTCTACTAATATAATTATATGTTGAATAAAAAAATATAATTATAGGTTAGTATTATTATTATAGGCTTAAACATAATTTTGATTTTTTAATAAAATATGTAATTTTGGTTCTCCATATTTTAAAATAGTTTTTTCTTATTTTAAGAAATTCATAATTTTAATTAAATTTTTAATTTTCTTTTTTTTTTTGCTCCAATTAAACTTAGATCAAACATATTCATTTAATTAAGGTATCATCAATAAATGATTTAATTAATTCAAATATAAGAAATAAAAAACAATATAGGCAAAAATCAGGATGGAACAAAAAACTATGAATTTTTTAAAATAGGAGACCAAATGTCTTTAATTTATTTTTTTCATTAGTGACCTTCCTTCTCACACTCATCCTTCCCTTCTCCTTACAGTTGCAGATTCTAGGTTTGGATAAAGATGTTGGTGTCGACAACTTGGGCGATGGTAGTAGATGGTCGTTGTTGCAGTGGTAAGGGATTTCTATACATGGTGGCTTGTGACTTTTCTCCCTCTATTTTCTCCCATTTCTTTTTTTCGTTTCTTCCGTTTGTTGATTGTTAATTCTTCTCTTGGTTATATGTTTTTGGCGACCTATTAGAATAGAGTGAAAATTACTCCAATAATAAGGAACTATATTAAATCAAAAGATCCATATATACAAAGCAATTCTATAAAGTTCATATAATCCTAACAACAATGAATTTAGCAAAACATGAAAAAATTACAAGTGGATAAGTCAGAGAAATGGTGATGGAGAATGGTGATGCCATTAAATAGTCAAGCTCCATTTCCAAGGGTTAAATCTTCAAGTTGGGATGTAAAAAATCCTAAAACTAGGGTGAATGAACAGAGAATTTATCTTCCAACTCCTTCTTTTATTTACTTATTAGGTCTTGTATAGGGTATTTATAATAGTTGGAATGAGCTCAATCACGTAACAAATTTTGTTACAACTCTCTCATACCCGATAGCAATACGTCCAACATTGGTCAGGTGCCTGAGACTTGGCCTAAAAATATCTGAAAAAAAGCTTCACGTTGCGATGTAGAAAAATCCTAAAACTAAGGTGAGTGATGTGAGGATTTATCTTCCAACCACTACTACAAAAATAGTTTTTAACATCACTACGTTAACATCGATTTTCTATAAAACTGATGTTAACAAAAACGCGATGGCAATTTTGTAATTAAAAGAACATAGTTAACATCGATTTTATTAAAAACCTTAAAAATTGATGTTAACTTAGGACTTTAACATCGATTTTCTTACCAAAACCGATGTTAACAGGAACACGTTAACATCAGTTTTATAGGTTCTTAATAAAACCAATGTTAATGTATTCATTTAACATCGGTTTTCCAGGTTTTTATGAAAATCGATGTTAACAAGAGATAGTTAACATCGGTTTTTCAATGAAAACTGATGTTTTTTTTATAAAACTTTGCCCCTAAATTAATTAAAACCCTTATCGCGCCTTTCTCTCACTCTCGCCTTCATTGCTCGTTCTCTCCGCCTTCACTGTTCGTTGTTGTGCTTGTTCTCTCAACCTCCATTGTCGGTGCTCACGGTGCTTCCACGGAGGTGCTAGTTCTCAGTGGTGTCGCTCACGGCATTTTGACTCTCTCGCTTGCAACTCTCGCGTCCCACACGGTGGTTCTGGTTCTGGTTCTGAGTTCTGTTATGTGTGAATTAGATAGCTATTTTATTTCAAAATTGTGAGACTGTCCAACAATTTTCTAATGTATAATTGATGTTAATCATGAACCTAAACACTGTTAAGTTTTAATCACTATTTTTTATTGGTTGGGGGAAAGTTGAGGTGTCAGTGTCAAATAGACATAGCAACGGGGCGCTGGAGCGGGTATTGTATTCCCCATCCCCGTCCCTGCTGGGGGTCGGGTTTTCCCCACCCCCGCTACTGATTAAAAAAAATAATGTGGCTTTTTTTATAAAAAAAATCAGACAAAAAGGTTAATTAAGTAACAAAAAAAATTAATAACAACAATCCCTCCCTACCCTCCATATTTAAAATTGGTTTCAACAATGCAAACATGGGGGGAAAATGGTCCCTAGACATAATACTAAACCAAAAACTTGTTACTGAAACATTCTTCAATAATAGAGTCCTAAGAGGAAACCATTCAATTTTTCTGCAACAATTCACGCATCTTAAGACTAACAATCATACAAAGGGAGGAGGAATGTACTCGCTAGGAATGGTCAAGCTTTTATACCACAAAAATCTTCCAAATCAAAAGCTCTTCATATCCACATGCCTGATATCACATTTTCATTCACTAACTTTAGTAGCCAATAACTCCATATCTTCCTTAACCTTCTCTCGCTTCAACCTCAACTGCTCTGCTCTTTGCCGCCAACCATCCTCCAACAACTCAACAAACATATCTGATAAGTGCCACATTTCAGTTAAATTCATGTTGCAAATACTGGCACTTATCTTTTGATTTCGTTAACTTGGCTTATAAATTTTCCCTAAACCTAGTTAAATAGCACCTAGTACTTGTGTTAAAGTTTTGGAAGATTAATCTAATCATGTTTTGTATTTTGATAGATTCTGTGGATTTTCGAGGCTTCCGAATAAGCAAAGCAAGTAAAGAAGGCTTATATAGCAAGTATGGGCGGTGCAACAAGCATTTCAGGCCCAGAAACCGACATGGCCCAAAGCTTTCTTCAACATTAAGACTTTAACTCGCCCAGGCGACCAACCATAGTGTATTTTGCTCGCCCAGGCGAGCTACAAGTTCCAAAAAGATATGTTAAGCTGGCCCAGGCGACCAAAACATGAAGAACATGGTGGCCTGGGCAAGTGGAAGCAGGAAAGCCATGGATCTATAAATAGCCACGAATTTGGAGAGAAAAATTCATTCTTTTGCATTCCTTTCTTGCTTAAGGCTTATTCCTTAGGTTTAGGAGGTTAAATATTAGTAGTATGTAGGCTAGGAAAGTGAGAGAAGCGAGGATTAGTGTGGAGACTCTGCCGGATAGAAGCGATGATGGGGACATTCATCAATTCTTTTCTTGAGGAAGTTCTCTCCACTATGAGTAGCTAGCTTCTCTGAGGATTGGATTTAATCTTCTTAACTTTATATCTCTTTTAATACTTATGTATGAATCGTTCTATTTCTTGTTGGTGATTTCATTCGACGCTTAATGCTTGATTCTACTTGATCACTAATATCATGAACTTAAATCCTAAGTGAGACTGCAAAGTAATCTTAGGGTTTGAACTGAATAAATTTATTCATTACGTTACATTGCTAGGAATAAGGCATAACGTTCTGATTGCATAAAGCTCGCGATTATAATTCTTAATGCTGGGGTATTTACTTCATATGCGAGGGATCGATTCAAGAGAAACTAGTGTGCATCAATAAGGGTAGACAATGATTTATGCATGATAATATTAATTGAAGATAAAAGGATAAGAATGATGAAATCCAATCCCACTTTCTCATAAGTATATTTCATTTTCGCTAAAAGTTTAGTTACTTTACTTTACTTGCACCACCAAATGAAATCTCACTCAACCTACTTGTACATAACTATTGAACTGTTTAATTCTATTTGGATTAACTGAGTAAGCTCAAGTCCTGTGAAGACGATCTTATAAATTTTGAAACTTACAACGACACATCGGTGCGCTTGCCGAAAATTCCTAACAAGTTTCTAGCGCCGTTGCCGGGGACTTGAGTCGCTCGCCAGTTCTTTCAAAATTTAATTTCTCAGTTGAGTAAGACTTTTTATTTGCTTCTGTTATTTTTAATTTTTTATAAATTATCTTGTGTTTTATTTTATTTACTTTCCCTAAACCTTGGTACTTACAAATTATTGAAAGATTGTCCTTTTTCCTTTTCGAGGTAAATTTCTTGCAGCTACATCGATATTAATTTAGAAATAACTAAGACCATAAAGGAAAAACGAAACAAACAGCCAAAAAGCTACCGAGTAAATCTTCTTCTATTTTAATTCTCATTTACTAGTAAAACCACCTCTAAATATGGCTAATAGAGAGGGAGAGGAAAATAGACCGTCAAGGAGGACTCTGGGTGATTATGCGTATCAACAAGGACCAAAGCATTACAACAGCATAGTCATTCCTCCTTTCAGTAAAAAAGTTGTGGAATTGAAGCCCACATTGCTCAGTCTAATTGGATCACATCCTTTTGCTGAACTAGATCATGAAGATCCATACACTCATTTGTTCACCTTCATGGAGCTGTGCAGTACCATGTGAGCCTCTGATGAAGATGCGGAAGCTGTCTATCTCAGAGCTTTTCCATTTTCCTTGACAGGTAAGGCAAAGGTATGGCTTCAATCCCAACCTAATAAAATTCTTAGCACTTAGGAAGACGTGGAGGAGAAATTTATTGTCAGATTCTTTCCTCCATCTATATTCATAAATGCAAAGTCAGTATTTGCTACTTTGTTCCAAGGGTTTAATGAACCTCTCTGTGAAACATGGGAGAGATTCAAGTCATTACTGCGTAAGTGCCCAAACTATAACTTTGATGATATTGCAATATCCTTTATGGATAGTCTTGGTCTTTCTTTGATTAATTAGTAAACAATTTAGTAATATTCATGCATGTCCCAAAAAAAGTAAGGCAAAGGGGTGATGATAGAAAGTTAAAATGAACCATACCCAAATAAGCCACTAAAGAATGACATGAAAAGCACCCTCCATGTCAGCTTTGGCCTGCTCTTTCTATTTTCAATATTAAAAAAGACAAAAGAAAACACCATTTATTACTTAGCCATTAATTCTATTAGTTCAATATTCTATTTGAAACTTCTTATTTTCAACTGTTGTTGCCTTGTGGGATGCAGAATTTTATGTTAAAGTTGATGATGATGTTCATGTGAATTTAGGTAAATAGAAAAAATATTCAGTGTTTACAATTAATAATGATAATATAATATGCAGAAGAGTTATGGGGGAAGTAACTATGATAAATTGAAGTGATGAATCTAAGTCATAGTTCTTACTTATGATTATATATGTAGATGAATAACCTCATGAAAAAAAATAAAACTAATGAAAACTGAAATGAAAAACATACAGGAGGGGAAAAACATGGAATTGTCAATTCTCTGAAACATACACAAAGCATAACAAAAAGACAACAAGCATCATTTGTGGTTACAAGTTACAAGGCAAAAACTACATATATAGATAGCACAACAAGAGAAGGATTTGTAATGAACTCTTACTTAGAGAAGAGAAAAGAACCTGAATTCAAGAAATTGAAAACTCAATTTGGCAGTTTTTAAATGTGAGCACTGAGCAGCCTCTGTTAATATTTTAAGTTAGCATAACAATATCATATATTATTATTAATAATAAATACAAACCACAACTGAAAGAAAAAATGTAATATATCTAAATTAACCATCAATTGAAATTTAATGTATTTATCCCAATGAAAAACGTTGCAAGACTCTTTCCTATCAATTCCACCAACAAAAACTTGAAATTGAAACATAGCAATAAACAAACACATGCATAAGAGAGCTGCAAGCTTCGACACTACCATAAGTAATTATCGAATGTTGCCTTAGTTGCCTATGCAAACAAACACATGAACCCTGTTCTGCAAGCACAACGAAAAAAAAGAAGAAAAAATAAATACAAACACATCAATGTTGTTCTCCAATCTTCATTCACAAATCTATAAGTCCTCATTCCTAAAAGCCCCCCACATCCAAATAACACAAAACACAAACCCCAAAACAAATATTGAAAATGAACACTTGATTTGAATCTCGAGGACTTGGACAAAGAATGAAATGCAAGTCTCATGAGTCATGACCCAAATCATTGTAGTATTGAAAAAAAAATGACGAAACCAACGACCCACAACAACAACATCACACAAGCACCAATCACAGGCCATTATGACGGGATCTGAGCAAAAATCATTCAAATTGAGAAGAATTCACAAATGGGTTTCTATTGAATAGCAAGTTACATAGATAAATGAAGGAAAAAATTGAAGGGGAGACAGAAACATAGAATAACAATGTTGGATTGAAGAAACTAACCTCGTATCTGTGTGAGTTTCGTGCGTACGATTTGGGGAAAAATAGGTGAAGAGTGTAGAGAAAATGAAGAGAGAGAGAGATTGGTGGGACAAGATTCAACGAGGAGCGCACAACAGTGTGAAGGAGCTTGATGCAATGGGCTTGGTCGACGGCAATGAAGGCTTTGGAGAAGGTGTCGTCATCGACGAATACGACTTTGGTGAGGAAAAACTTCTGGAGAGTGGAGAGAGTCGAGAGTGAGAAGTGAGGGTCTGAGGGTGAGGGTGAGGGTTAGGGTTTAGGTTTTTCTCCTTTTATATATATAATGGTATATTTGTAATTCACTAAGTCAATTAATGGCGGGGCGGGGACGAGGACGGGGCGGATATTTCCAATACCAAACCCGCCCCTCCCCCGAATTCATGTTGCGGGGAAAATCCGAACCCGAAAAACACAGTTTTTCCCCATTAAAATCGGGGCGGATTCAGACGGATACCCACGGGTTCGGGTCACGTTGTCATGCCTAGTGTCAAAGCTACATATACAAACTTGAGCAAATCAATATAACTAACTGGATGGATATAAGGTGTACCCGACAAACCATGTATCCTGACAATTTAGTTATAGGTTTTGATCCTTAGTGCTGGATCAATATCTTCCTAATAAGCATTATTTATTTGACTGATTAGAAAGCAAAATTCCTATATTATATATTACAAACAGAAAAATATTGAATTAATCATACTTCCAAAACTCAATCATTAGCTTCTAGGAAGATTAATTGGTCTATGCGTGGCGTGATCATAAGCGTGCACTTACTTGGTAACTTATCATTACCATTTAAAGGGGTTTTTGTATAGTTACATTTTAGGATTAGCCTTGCAGTCATGTTAGTTAATCCCTCTCGATCTAAAGCAATCTAGCTTTGTAATAGTCGATGATAAGACTACATATTCACTCTAAAATTTGTGTTGACACTTTTTAATCATGCTTTTATGATTGGACCGGATTAGGCAATGATATATATTGGTGTATTCCATTCACAGTTTTCGGCTTTTATATATTGAAATGAAGTTTAGATGAATTTGGTTTTTAAAGTTATTTTACTTATGTTGTTAATAAAAGGTGAGGCTTAATCGATTGATCTATAAGGAAGATATTGTCTGGTGAAAAGTTTAGTTAGGTCAAAACATCTATTAAAAGATAATACAAGCATTTTAAGATGAGTTTAATAAAAATGAAAATCTTGTATGAAATAAAGGTAATGGTGAAAATTATACTCTTGAAGGAGCTGAAAAGTGGTTAGAACTTATGGTGCCAAATGGTGGCATTGCTACTCTAGTTGTTACTTTTGTGTGATGGTGATCATGATGAATATGTTGTTTGGTACCATCTTGTTGGAAATTTAAGGTAATGGGAGCCTTATGGATTGCAAGTGACATGGTGGTTGTGGTAGACACCCAGTGAATTGTTGTACCAATGCCCTGAAATTGGAGGTGTTGGCTTTGAGAAGGGTAATTGGAATGCTCTTAGAAGCTCTAGATCTCCTTCGGATTGGTTTGAATGCTCAACCCTTTGGAGTTAAATTATGGCCACTTGTTGTGTAGTTGTGTGAATTGGTTGGGCTCAACATCATCATGCCCTCTGATGATGACATGGTTGAATCCATGAGTTTTTCTATGGATGGATCCATAGCCATGCCATCCATGAGAGGTTGTTGATAAAAATCACGAATGCATTGATCAACTATGGCGGTCATGTTATCGTTCATGAATTGGGATGGTGGTAATGACTAATTAATTGGTGAAGGTAGTGCTTGATGTTATTGTTGAGAGAGTTGTTTTTTGAGAAAAAAAGACTGCATAAGCTTGGTTTTATATATATAGCTAGTAAGTGATAGGGTGAGAGGGGGGCTTGTAGGATAATGAAATACCTATGGATCACTAAATTTAGAGTCAAGGACCAATAAGTGTGAGTTTATCCCAATTCATGTTCATGATTTTGGTTTATCCCAATTCAATCATGATTTTGACGAGAGAGAAGTAAAACAAGGACGAAAGCCAAAATCCCAATCTAAATCACAATTGTTTTATGCGTTTCTCCAAATCCCACACGAATCCTAATCCCAGATGATTAACTCTAGAGGGAGGGAAATTGTGAAACCCACCGACACTAGAGGCATATATATTAATATCACTAGCATTTTGGGTTGTTATATATGGTCCCAAAGTCCTTTACTCATCCTTAATAGAAAAACTAATTTTCTGTCTTATGTGGTCCTTTTATAAGTTTGTATATGTGAGGTAAGTTGGACCCTTAGTTATATCATATGCCATAGTTCATAGATCAGATTTGAGGCGTACATGGAGTGATTTACAATTCTCCTAGTAGGATGGTGTTGGCAGAAGAGTGCACTTTTACTTTCAGTGCAGTTCCTTTTATACCTTGCTATTTATGGAACTATTTTGAGAATAAGAGTAACAACAATGTCAAACAAGAATTAATATTGTTACACACTATTTAGTATATTTATATAAAGGGATAGGTTATTTCCATAAGTAATAATGAATGTTGACATACTTTGATAGACTACGGTATGTGCTCTTTTGTTTGTCTTGATTCAAACCAACTTTTGTAATCTGACACCACATGTATCATTTGTATGCAGTTGTCATTTGCCTCTTTGCATCGTCATCACCAGATTCATTGTTGGAGATTGTCATTGACCATTCTCTCAGGTACTTAAAAGTAAACCAATTAAATATAGAATGCAAGTGATAGTCATTGATTGTGACTTATTCATTATGAGAATGTTAGAGAGTATAGGAGTACGTAAAAGGAGAGTGGACCCCAATGTAAACTCTAATGTTATATGTTCATTGTAGGTTGTAGGAGAGTGAACCCTTTTCCCATTTGCCTCGTCATCACGACCTTCATTGTTGAACATTTCACACAGATCATCATCACAGGTGTGTATATGTTTCATATTTTTGTTGTTCAATTTGTCTTATGACTGTTTTTAAAATATTTTGTATGTCAAGTATGCATGTCGCTTTTCTATACAATTAATGTTCATTGTGAGTGAACCTCGGTTTCTTGTTTGAGACTCATTACAGTGATTCTTCCGGACAGTTTGGATTGATCATTGTATTGATTCTTGAATTGTCCGTTTGGACAGTTTGGGAAGACTCACATTTATAGTATATTAATATGTATACGTTGAGTTTATTTTCTTAAATTTGATGAAATTTCGGTACAATGCATTTCACTTTGTTCTCTAGGTGCATACTTGACTGTGGTGGAACTCATGTTACCACTTTCATGTCGTGTACTCGGAGACCAAAGCGAAATGCTACCAAAATTTCGTCAAATTTAAGATAAGAAACTCAATATATACATACGAATATACTATAAGAAAAAGTCTTCCTGAAGGGTATAGGGCCACACCTTGAATGGAAAAAGTGAGGTTTTCATGCATGGAATAACTTTGTGAGTATCATAGAGTTATTAATTAGATGGATCGAAGTTGGATGAATGCAAGTCACATCACGATTGAGTATAAGAAAGACGTTGAACATTTCTTGCAATTTGCCTTAGAAAGAAGTCGACCGGATGGGGATGGAAAATATTTATGTCCATGTATCAATTGTTTGAATGGAAGACGCCAAGCACTGGACGACATACGAGAGCATCTTCTGTGCGATGGAATTAACAAGACATATACCACATGGATATGGCATGGTGAACTGACAGACACGCAGAGGGTCTCGTAAATTGAACCACTTGATGTTGACATCGAGATCGATTAGAGGATATGATTCGTGATCTGGGACATGAGTCTTTTGAGCAAGCATATGCCCCTATGTATGATACATTTGAAAGTGATTCGAAAAAACCATTGTATCCGGGGTGCAAAGAGTCATTGGCACTGTTGTCATCGGTGTTAAATCTGGTTAATGTCAAGGCCAGATATGGGTGGAGTGATAAAAGCTTCAGTTCACTGCTTGAGGTAGTTCAGGACATGCTTCAAGATGAAAACACGTTGCCAAGAAGTTACTATCAGGCCAAGAAGATTATTTGTCCGATGGTATGGAGTATCATAAAATTCATGTATGTCCTAATGATTGCATATTGTACAAAAATGAATGTCAAGAAATGCATAAATGCCCCAGGTGTGGAGTATCACGATACAAAGTGAAGGCCGATGACGACAGTGAAGACGAAGTTGACGACGTTCATTCAAATCGTAGTGATCATGATGAAGGAGAATTAATTAACATTAGTTAATGTAATTGCCTCTTTATGTTAACTTTTTTCGACTTATACAATTTCATATGTAACCTAACTTGTCACTTAACTTTACTTATCTGTGTTTTTGTTTTTAACAAGATCATGACTACACCACCGAGCTCCCCTCCTCGTGCTAAGTCAGCACCTCCTCTTGAGTCAAGACCTTTGCCGTCTATAGCGAAGAAGACTAGGAAAGCAACACGACTGAGGTCACTGGCTAATAGAGCTCCTGATGCTGACAGACCGGTGGTCCATGTGGATCCTCTCACTGGGAAGGCTGATGGTCCTCAGGCAAAGAAATTAAGGACATATCTAGGGATCATGTCCAGAGACAAGATGGATGTCACGATTCCTAATTGGAAGGAAGCTCCTACAGCGTAGAAGGAGTTGATTTAGGAGGACATTCAGGTATAATAACTTAAAGGTCTACTGTCATTGGTTTTAGTTATACAATTTAAATGTTGTTGTAACTGTAAAACTCACTTAATTGTAATGTAGACTGAATTTGATATACCTGAAGCATCTGACCAACGGACCAAGAAGAACATTCTGTAGACAGTTGGAGAGCGCTGGAGGCATTTTAAGTTAAATCTGACCAGGAAATGGGTCTTGACAGAAGGCAAGGATGACGATGTTGATGTTGGATACGAAAAATACAACATTAGTAAGGAACAATGGACCTAATTCTGTTAGAGTCGTAGAGCCGCTTACTGGGAGGTTAGTTGTGTTACATTGGTTACAATTCCACATTTATGTATTCAAACAGGCTTTTTTTTAACCCTCTATGTGTAATTCTTATAGGATGTTAGAAAGAAGACTCAGGCCATCCAGAAGCTGAACACTACCCCTCGCGTGTTGTCTCGCGGGGTTACGAGTTGTTAGAGAAGAGATTGATGGAGGAAAAACAAAAGAAGCAATTGAAGGGAGCAACTCGTGATGACAGCACGGAGACCATCATTCATCCTCCATCCCCTATGCGACGACACGTGAAGTGGAAGCTGGCTCTCACCAAAAAAATCGGGCAAATGCCTTTTGAGGCGGCATGTGAGATTGGTGAGAGGATTGTAAGTCAAACAACAAACTGGTACACCTTTAATGAATTTTTGGCTCACAAATTACAAAACTAATGTTCTACTTGTCTTCATTGTAGGATTCCTTGGATGAGGAATCCACACAGGGTAGCTTTGTCCCCAGTGGACGTCAGGATGTCCTGATTGTAGCCATTGGACGACTAGAGCACCCCGGTCGTGTCAGTACTACTGGAGCCAGTGTGACCATCACACAGTACTTCGGACCGGCCCCATCAGCCTCCCGCAAGTCCAAGTCATCAATGGCGCCTGAAGACTTGTCTCGGCTGAAAGAAAACAATAGGGAAGAGCTGGAGCAGTCAATCACGGATAGACTTACGCAGTCGATCACTAAGAGGGTTACCCAGTAGCTAATGATGTCCTTTAGCCAGTTACAGTCCCAGATGCAGTCTCAGGGAGTCATGCCGCCTCCAGATGTTCAGACATGTTTTTTTGGTGCCCATGTCAACACCAAGGAAAGCTGTGTCGATCCCTCCGGTAATGACCCAGTCACCGGTGCATCTGACAGGCGTGAGTTGTATGACAATGACAATCCTCCTCGCCTGATTTCTATTGGAAGACTTTATGAAGGGTCGACAATGGTGCACAACATCCCTCTAGGGAATCAAGTCAAGGTGGGTGTTGAGGAAGTTTGAGATGCTGATGCTTGCGTCCCTGTACCAACTGACAAGGTTCAGTTAGTTGAGCAGACCTTTAACACTTTCCTTGCTTGGCCGACACATCTTGTACAACCTATTTTGAATAAGGTATTTCATTTTTACCTTCTTTCTTGTCATTTAACATTCATTTATTGAATATAAAGTTAAGACATTCGTTGACTTATGTTTGTTAACTGTGTAGGATATACAGGAACCTCATGTACCGGCAAAACCTATAAATAAGTCAGAACATGTTGAGGATCCCTTGTACCAGACCGATGCAGGTGTCATGGGACCTGCCATTGTTCGGGGTGCATATTGACAAGTTCTCATTGTACATCAAGTAGGAGGATATTTTTGAGATCATCCATGGTGGTCAATGTCTGAACATCTTCGTTATACAACTGTGGATTATGTAAGTAACTCTGCAGTACCTAACGTTACATAACACATTGTTTTATGTTCATGCATTATTAACTTTATTTAAAAAACAATAGGCATATGAATGAGTTATGTCTGCAATCGGATCATCCTGATGTGTATGGATTCATCGAGCCACAGTCCATACAGAGATCTGGCCAATCTCAATTTGAATTCGAGGACTACATGAAGAAATGGATGCAGAGTTCACAGAAAGATGTCTACCTTGCAGCGTACTTGAATGGGTAATTAAGTAAAAATGTACAAAAGAATTTAATTAATGTGTGCAATATAATAACTTATTTTTGTCCAACGCAGTTCACATTGACAACTGGTCGTCATATGTCCTAAGGCCAATGTTGTCATGTGGTTCTGTTCGTTGCACAACAGGCCTAATAACTACCTAAAAGGAAATATTAATAGGTATAATTTGTAACACATTTCTGTTATTATTTCTAACACATGATTATGTTAATTGTACAATATGCATGCATCTTTCTCTTAACCAGTGCTTTGAAGGTCGTACATGACACTGAAGGCAATTAATCAAAGGCTACTACTAAATGGATTGCACTTAAAGTAAGTCTTTTAATAAATCATGGTTTATATATTCAAAATAATATTTATTACTATTTACACTAATTTTCTGTTTAACTTTGACCATGTGTATTGAATTTAGTGTAATAAACAAAGAGGAAGCACTAAGTGTGACTATTATGTCATGCATTGGATGTCGATGATAGTCCAAGGAGGCTTCAAGGAGAACTGGGGCATGGTAATTGTCTAATTTAAAACTAATTTTATTTTTTTGACTTGTTTTTGTTTTATACTTTTTAAATTATGTTTTATTATGTCATGCAGTATTTCACTGATGAAAGACCACTGGAAGCCCAAAGATTGAAGGCCATTAGGGTTGAATGAGCTAAATTTTATCTTAAAGTTAGAGATCAAATATTAGGTTAGTTGGTTAACAGATTTTTAAACAATTGTATAAACATTAGATTATAGGAAATCATTTTCATGTACATTGTACTATTGAATTTAATTTGTTATTGAAATTTTATTTTATCGAATTGTATTTTGAAATTGGCTGGTTGGATGTCTGGTATTTGATTTACAAGTTGATGAAGAACTGCTAAAAAAGAAAAACATAAAAAATATTTAAAAAATTAAAAAAACAACATTGGTTTTCTTATGAAAACCGATGTTAAGTTACAATACAACATCGATTATCAATGAAAATCGATGTTGTTGTCATGTTACAATACAACATCGGTTATCAATGAAGAAAATCGATGTTGCTGTCATGTAACAACATCGATTCTCATTTAAAACCGATGTTGTATTGTAACTTAAACATCGATTTTCTTTAGAAAATCGATGTCCCTATGTGTATAACAACATCAGTTTTCACAGAAAAACCAATGTTGTTACATACACAGGGATATCAGTTTTCTTTTAAAACTGATGTTGTATTGTAACTTAACATCAACATCGGTTTTCTTATGAAAATCGATGTTGTAGTGTATGCTTTACATTTTTTTATGTTTTATTCGTTACATAGTGACATCGATTTATAATTAAAATTGATGTTGTACAATTTCTTTAACATTGATTTTTAAAATCGATGTTAACTTCCACACTTTTAATGTCGTCTGATTTAACATCGATTCAAAACCATTGTTGAATGTAAAAAATAATCGATCTTGAATGTTCTTTTTTCTAATAGTGAACTTGCTCTCTCTTTTTTATTATTAGGTCTTGTTTAGGGTATTTATAATAGTTGGAATGAATTCAATCACATATCAAATTTTGTTATAGAGAAATTATCTGAAACTGTCAAAAGACATACGCGTGCTATTTGGACGTTTGGGAATTGATCCCCACCCATATATAATCATATAAGCATACTATTTTATTTTATTTTACATTTATTAATTAATTTAACTTTTGATTTTAATTTAATAAACTAACGTAACAATCTTTAACTTTTTAACTAATTTGTAATTTTTGACTATTTTTTCAACAATAACGACTCTTCAATCGTTTTTTGTCAAACATTATCTTAGGCTACTTTAAGCTGTGTTTGCATCGTAAATATACTTTCGACTGGGATCATTATTCTATTGCGCGTGATACTAAGCATTAAGATAAATGCAGTATACTCAGCTATGATTTATTAACGGAAAACGTATTCAATCAAATCATGAAACAGGTGATTCAATATATAATTCTTTCTCGTAAACAATATTCGTCCCCTCTAACTTGGCATTTTCCTTTTAGGAATAAGAAAATAATGTGATTTGTTAAACTGCTAATAGAATCATGCCACATATATTGTTTTTTTAGAAGGCCACGTATATATATTGTTAGTCATCATGTTCGATGACATTAAAAAAAATTCTGTTGATATAAATGATAATTAATGTAAGAAGGACCTATCGAGATGAATATATTTTATGTAGGGAAAAGAACCTAAATGATGTTTTTTTACAAAATATTTACCGATAAGGGGCTGTTTCAAAACTATTTACAACACGCCCAAATCTAGGCGTGTTGTAACATGCCTAATTCAGGCATGTTACAGCTGCCCCAATTTGGTAAATAAGGTCCCCCCGCTCCGTAGTTTCTTCATATCTTGGCTTCCGGTGTTTTCTGTCTCTGCTAAACTGCCAACTATTCTGGTATTTTTGGTTTTTCAGAGATTTTTGAAGTTGTTTTGAGTGACGAGAAGCATGAGTTCAAGTGGTGATTCTGTTCGCGTTTGAGGGGTTAGGGTTTGCTGGGCATGGTTAGGTTGTGTTTAGGGTATGGTCATGTGACGTTAGTTTGTGGTTAAGGGTTTAGGGTTTGGTGGGCATGGGACGTGACGTTTGGGCCAGGGTT
>PYAF01002923.1:549721-572644 GCA_007407185.1 Glycine tomentella | reverse complement strand
ACAGATCATGGAAATGCTCATTTTCATCCAAGGCCAATTTCTAATGCCGATGAACAGATCATTATTACTCATTATGATATATTAGAGGAAGACATGCTCAAACGTTTAGAAGAGATATATGGAGAACCAAAATCTATCTCCATTGAAGTCATACAGGAATGTCTGGAGGCACGAAAGATCATGATGTTAATTGAAGATCTTTTTAGAGCAACATAACTCTTCAATAGGCTTCATAGAAGACTGGTGAAGGCAGCTGAACAACAAATAACAACATCGATCTTACCTTCAAGACCATATGTTCAAAAGCAACTAGGCATCCATGTCCATCCCAATCTTCACATTAGTCTGGAAGGAGAAATGTGATATTGGCTCCCACATTCTTCATGCAGATATTTCAACAAATATAACTTGACAACCTTAATCTTACAAAGCTATGGAAGGAAGGGTTTTCCAGGTATTAATCCCTTCAAGTATCCATCTTGGGCTACTTTTCCTAAAGTGGAAGAATGTGCTCTTTGAGTATATAGAGAAGGGAATCAATGCTCAAAGACTTTCCCATCAGACACATTGCTGCTCCAAATCCAAAAAAAAACTTGATCTTTGAGCATATGCCAACTGCAACGAAGGTCTTCCCCCTTGGTCCCACTATTTGGACAAGCAACGAGGTAGAACCTTTTGAGATGCCTTTCTCCATTACACTTGACCCCCAACAGCTTCTCGGTTCGATGTACGTGATTAATGTAGTTCTTCCTTGAGATAGAATCAAGATTTAAAGAAACTTTTGACCAACCATATATATTAAGGCTCATCTTCGCAGACTCTGCAAACATGAGCTTGAAGCTCTAAAGCAAAAGATTGAACTCACTAATCTGGATGGGGCTTGGGTTTAGGGTTTAGGGTTTGGTTGGGGTTTAGGGTTTGGCTAGGGTCTTAGGGTTTAGGGTTTGGCTGGGGTTTAGGGATTGGTTGGGTATTCAGGTGAGGGGTTAGGGTTGTGTCGGCAGGCGTACATGGTGTTTGGGGTTTAGGGCGTCATTCAACACGCCCACCAACCCTAAACCATGCAACCAAAACCATGAAACCAACCCTAGCCCAAACGTCACGTCCCATGCCCACCAAACCCTAAACCCTTAACCACAAACTAACGTCACATGACCATACCCTAAACACAACCTAACCATGCCTAGCAAACCCTAACCCCTCAAACACGAACAGAATCACCACTTGAACTCATGCTTCTCGTCACTCAAAACAACTTCAAAAATCTCTGAAAAAACAAAAAAATACCAGAATGGTTGGCAGTTTAGCAGAGACAGAGAACACCGGAAGCCAAGATATGAAGAAACTGCGGAGCGGGGGGGCCTTATTTACCAAATTGGGGCAGCTGTAACATGCCTGAATTAGGCATGTTACAACACGCCTAGATTTGGGCGTGTTGTAACATGCCTAATTCAGGCATGTTACACAGCCCCATTTTGGTAAATAATTTATGTCACAAAGCCCCAGTTTTGTAAATAGTTTTGAAACAGTCCCTTATCGCTAAATATTTTGTAAAAAAACACCATTTAGGTTCTTTTGCCATTTTATATAAGAATAGAATGATTAAATACGAATTATATCATTAAATATAAACAATTAAGATCTAATATCATATAATTAAAAGAGTCAGATTTTTAGAGATTTTTAAAAAAAATACGTGATTTTTTTTTTTACATTAAATCTTTATTCTTCATATATGACTATATTATTTATATTTAATTTTCTCATTTTCATATAAGAAGTCATCTTAACGTAATGATCAATAAAGAAGTTCTGTAAACACATAATCTTGCGCTCTTTCACTTGTTTATAATTGAAGTTTTTGATTTATAGCTCTGGATATAACACAGAATACACATTCCTCCTATCGTGTGGAATAGTGGTATTTTGGTAGACCATACGGCCATCCTTTGGAATTTGCTTATAATTCAAGGCATTGAATGGTTCTATTAGTATATTTAAGACGACATAAAAGGACTTCACCCATATATAAGAGCAAACATATGATTTCACAATGAACAAGGAATCACAAGTATAAAACATGGGAGGGCAGGGGCAACAGGGAAAACCAATCGCTTATGTGAACACTTTCAGTTACATTATTAATAGCATCTATATAATGAAAGTTGTAAAAATTATTTTTTACACAACAAAATAAGAAAAAAAAAATGATTTTCTTAGAAAAAAAAGTAGTTGTATCTATTGAGAGAGAAATTACTAAAACAATTGGTGTTTATATTATAATATATAAATTAAATATTTATAAACCAAAAAACATTTAAATAAAAATACTATTTTTGTACAAGATCGCATTTATATTCAATGGAAGTCAGAGGTATTTTTATGAGAGAGAATTTTATTTGAGCCGAGAATAGAACCATGAACTATATAATTATCCGACAATCATACTATCAAGTTTTAGTTATTTTGCTCTAGTTTTAATGAAAAAAATATATATTCTAGCTCCGATTCTTTTATATAAAGAGAGGGGAGAGGGAATTAATATGGTAGTATAATAGTATGATTCTCTGATAATTATGTGTATAAAAAAGTCGGTGTTCAAATAAGTGAGCCTCTTAAATATATTTTCATATTTTGATGTCTTAGTTTTTTTTATTTTTAGTAATTGAAAGTATTTTAGAAATTTTAGAATAATTCATGCATCTTACTTAATCAATTACATTCTTAATCTTTTATGTATTAGTTTAATTAGTGCCTAACTTTGAACACAGAGATTACCTTGACAACAAAAAAGGAAGAGCGATAGAAAACACCATATATCATAAACACCCTTGTAGATGATAATGATCATATATACATACATATATATATATATACATATATATATATATATACACACACACGTACCATCAAAGTGGGGATGCAAACATGGGATTATGTATATGTAAAGTTGATGTGGTTTGATTCTGTTTGTTAGGAATAGAGCTAAGCGGGTAATTGTGTGCGTGTGTTGTGTTGTGTCGTAACAAATAAGAAAACGAAGACAAAAGGAACTGGAAAGAGATGTAGGGAATATATGGTATCTACTGTAGATTTGTGGGCACATGCAAACCCTTACAGGTTGCATTAATAAGAGAAGCCGATATAAATAAGCAAAAGCTCCCCACACAAATCAGCCACAATCTCATATTATATCAGATTCTCGATCAATTCCTTTTTTCATATATATATATATATATATATATATATATATATATTAGTATAAGTATTACACACGGGGAGTTGTGCCTACCTCTCATCATGGTCAAGTCAAAGAGTTTAAGTATTGAGTTATTTTAAGACTAATTAACTCTCTAACTAGGATTAAATTTTCATCACTTAATTAATTGTTACCAGCGCCAGATTTTGAAAAACAGTGGCATGGAATAAAAATATTCATATACGTTCAAATCAAATCTATAGAGATATATAGTGTGAGAGAGATGAAAGAATTTTTTTAGTATTTTTGCATGTGAATTCTAATCTTTTGTTATGTGAATTTTAACTGTGTTACTTGGTAAGAGCTTACATACTTTTTAATTGTACCATTAATACTTGTTAAATTATTAATTAAAACTAGCATCTAGCTATCACATTTATTGCCTTTTATCTCTTTAATTTCTTAAATATTTTTTTAATTGTATTTCTTTTTCTTTTTCATGCTATAATTGCATTTGTGTAAGTGTACGTAAGAAGAAAAAATTTGTCTCAATACGAATGATAAAATAAAAATAAAAACATTAACGAAAATCAATTTTACATCAACATATACCGACACTAATTAATTGTCTTGGTCTCATGGACCATGGGCAACACTAATTAATGGTCCGCGCGCAGCCTGCTATACTCCGCTTCTCTTGTTGTAATTAAATTTAAATATACTGTAACACGAATGATATATTTAGTACTAAAATATTTAAAAAATAAAAAATTCTTTCTTATATTAAAAATTCAAATTTTTTTATAAAAGAACTCTCGTACTATCTAAATACTTTTCAATACAAGAAACAATTTATTATCCTTAAAAATCCACTAACCACTTCAAACCCGAATTAACAATATTTTTTTAATCATGTGATAGTATTGGATTTCACTATCATTCTTCATTTCAATTCAATGAAGAGGTTTAATCACGAAGCCAATGATTTCTCGATAAAAAGTAGCTAGAAACTAGGAATATGTCAACTTTTAAGATTTCTCATTTTTGTTTCTAATAAAGAATATGTTTATTATCCACAAAATCTTGCATGTGTAAAAATGCATGTTTTAATTTGTCTGAATCTATTTTATAAACCGAACCATAACGAGTTTTGCTGTCACAAGGTGTTCTATATGGCTGTCATAGATTTTCTTTTCATCTTTAATTTGGATGTCCAATTAATAATAAGAAAAATGTTTTGTGAATATAAAAATATTGTCTCTTTTAATTTTAAAATGAATATATATACATATATATATATATGTGTGTGTCAGTTCCTTATTCCAATACTATAATTAAAAGATTCTTACTAACCAACATTTTGAGGATATTTTTTAAGAAATTAAAATAAAAAAGATATGATTGTAACAATTAGATAAGAACGTAAAAAAAGTCATAAAAATATAATTTAGCTAACATAAATCTTCTTTAATAAGAATCTTTTTTCTTTTAACTAAAGACACTTGTTAATATTTAGTTAATTAAATGTTGGATTGATATGTGTCCAGATTCAAACTTGTGGATACCTTATAATTCTAGATATCTTTACTTAAGATGCTTAAGAAATATTTTGATCCATATGTAATCCATATTTTGCTTTGGCAGAAGATTTTCTCAGAATAAAATAAAACTTGAAGAAGTCTCCATGGACAGTATGCATAAATATAATATAATTGGCACAACTGGACAGGGACCTTGGAAACTACAAGGAATGGTCCTGACCCACATGTGGAGAGAAAAAATGCAAAAATTCAACACTTGGCTTGCCTTTAGATATGAATCCCTTATTATAAAATTTTATAAAGTCCCACTGATGACATGGAAATGTGGCAGCATTAATGGATAGGTCCTCCTTGTCTCACAAAACCAACATCCCCTAGTGCTCTTATAATCTATCTTGGATATGATTTTCTGATACACTTGATTTTGATCATGTAAATAAATCTGAAGTTTGATTAATAATTAATTAATCATTTGATCTCCAATTTCATTTGCTGTGTGCGCTGTATTGATTAGGAGCGTGCAGCGTCTGCTTTAATTTGCATTATTTTATGTCTCAATCATATATGTCTAGAGGACCTTTAAGGTTTATATATTTCAAATTATCCAGCGTTATTGAGGAAGCAGAGAATAAAATTTTACTTTTTTAATTTTATTTGTTTAATTTAATTTTGACACGATATATCCTGGAAGGATTCAATGGCACAAGTACAGTGGTTAGCAGCATAATATTTAATGCACAATTGTACGAAAAGTTATAATATTTTTGTATAGTATTATTTTATATTTTTTCTGTTACATTATTTATTTTATCACACACTTTCTCTTAATTATATATATTTTACTATGTTTCTTAATTGTAACTTGCCAATGATTTGGACAAAACTCAAAATCTTAAATCCCAAATTATAAACCATAAGTTTCTTTACAGATTCCTTTATAAGGAAATTTAAAATCAGATTTTAACGATCACTTTCATTTAAAATCTATTGAGAAGTTTAAATAATTTACAAAATATTAAGCATTGTATTTAGCTTAGGCAATAGATGGTTAAACATTGAGATATTATTACGCTGTTGTTTTGAGTGGTTAGGCATCATGTCTTGGCTACTCTATTGTTATACAATATTTATGATTATCATGTCATAAATAGCATATAACTGATTCATACTAAAGGGGATACTACATGTAGGAAAATATGTGAGTAATAATAGTTTGTTAGCCTATATAAAAACTTGATGAAGTAATCACTTTGTACCCACCTTTTAATTTCTCACTATCTTTACATCCTCTAATTTCAGTTCTATATTTTATCCCAATTCTATCTTCTCTTTTAGGTCTAAAACATGCAAGAATCTTAACACAAAATATTAATTTCAAATATTCGTGCATTTTTGCTGTCTACCAATGAATCTTGGTCTGCTTGAATATTATTTATATTATGCCGACTATATACAGGGGCGGATAAAAAAAAAATGTAAGGGAGCACTAGTTGTGGGGTTCGGAGGCGGCGCCTCCAAAATTTTTTTTTAAAGAAAATTAAAAGAACAAATTATTATAACAAAAGTATGAAAAATATACAATTCAAAAGAAAAATAATTGATAAAATTAGCATATAACCGGTGCTTAAAAGTAACAAGAGTATAAATACTGTATTCATATAAGTTACAAACATACATACTCGCATTCACTCATTTCTTATTTTTCATCTTTTTTATTATTCTTTTTCTATGTTTTTCAATTTTTCCTCTTATATAAATATTTAAACTATTTTTTTTATTTTACTTTATTTTATTATTATAAAAAAAATTCTATTCTTGAGAATTCTCCCCCAATCTAACACCTGCTTCCGCCAATGACTATATATATATATATATATATATATATATATATATATATATATATATATATATATATATATATATATATCCCCAACATAAATATTGATAGCTTTTACAGGTTACTAGCATGCATTCGGAGATCGGGAATACGAAATTCTTACATTTAACATCCAATTTTTTCAAGTTCTTTAATTATGCATGTATACACACACCCACACCCTAATTAAATTCTTTTTTTTATCCTTTTTATATAAAAAAAATTAATTTGAAATAGCTATAATTGATTAATTCTGTCTATTATTGACTCATGAAGCAGCCACGTTCTGTCATGCATGACATGACAAATACTGTCTTTTTCACGTGTCATCGAGATTTTCTTATCTCGGATTAATTTGATTATTTTTTAATAAAAGAATTAGCTCATCATAAACTTTATTTTAAAGAACAATTTGGTATTCCACTTTAATTAATATATAAACGCAATCTCAACCATACCGATTATGCATTTCCCTCAATGCCGAAACTATTATTCAGAGTTCCACACATGGTTGGGTTAATTTATTAGGCATACTGGTTGAATTATAATAAGGCCGTGTGTGTTTCCTGGAAAGAGAAAAACATACCTTTTATAGATTAAAAAAAATAGCTCTTAAGTTTATTTCATTGTTAAGATTTTTCCTTTAATTCTAAATTGCCTAATTAAGGGCATCAGTTTCATTATTTTGGTTCCTAAGGTTCAGCATTCACAATCTTTATCAGAGTTCAGATCTATATATACATCTATAGTAAAATATATCTCAAAGATCCTTGCAAGGCATAAAAAGGAGTTGCCGGACGTTTCTTCCCAATACCGTCTTAATATTTTTTTTTCCTATTATTTTAGAGGAATTTAATCTACATATTATATAGTTTCACTCAACTTATCCTAAAAAAAGAAGAAATGCTACCTTATTTCCTGTTAAATGCATAACCATACTCGAAAAGATAAATTTCTCTTCCCAATATTAGATAATAGTAATGTATTTCAAGAAATCGCTCATGATTCTCTATCTTAAAAATAACATGGAGATCGAAATGGTGTTAAGTCAACTCATAATCTTACTAGAGTTTCTGAAAACCAATTTACTCTTGCATTACGATGATGACCAAGTTGAAAAAGACATGGATGGATATTGAGTTACCGCAATCATCCTCGCATGAGATTGAGTCCATGGTACGTAGGGGGACAAGTTTGTTCACCAAATTCAGCTAACATATCTATTTAAGGGGTTTCTCCCCTTCCCCAACCCTTTTTATTGTCCATGAATATGTTCCACGACTTTAACATTATCTCATGAAATGTAAGAGGTGCTATTGGTAGTTGTACCAAACATCACATTCGCCAGAAGATTAAATCTCACAAACCTTCCCTGATTCTGTTATACTAGACCTATGTAATGTTTCACAAAGCCGAGAATTTCTGGAATTCACTTGAATATTCTACTATATTTATCCAAGAGGCCACAGGACATTCCGGGGGTATATGGTTATATCTAATAGAACAGATGTCTCTTTTTTTCTTTGGTGGATTTGATGCCCCAGGCTATATTACCTTAACCATTAAAAAGTTGTCTTGCCTTTGGTTTTGCACTGCTCTTTATGCGTCACCTGTCGTCCCAACGATTCTAGTGTTCTTTGGGACCACATCTCCCATCTATCTACATCTATTACTGGGCCTTGGATTTTACTTGGAGACTTTAATGAGATTATTTTTTCTACAGATGTTTCAGGGGAGAACTTCATTATATCCCGTGCTCTTTTATTGGCTAATTTTGCTTCTGATTGTGGTGTCAGTGACCTTGATTTGGTTGGAGGTCACTTTACATGGAGGAAGAACACTCAGAATGGTGGTCATGTTAGAAAGAAGTTGGATAGAGGAATGGTAGATGCTGATTATCATCTCTTCTTCCCTCATGCTCTCATGGAAATGCTTCAGCCCTATAACTCTGATCACAACCCCTTGATGGTCACCTGTTTCAAGTCTCCCAGCAGTGGTCATAAACTCTTTCATTTTCAAGCTGCCTGGATGTCCCACCCTAACTATATCCCAACTTGGTCTCTCAAGCTTGGAATATTACTCTTGGGGATGGCATTTGTAAATTGGAGGGTATCAAAGAAAAATCCATTATTTTCAATTGGGATGTCTTTGGCAATATTTTCAAGAGGAAAACACAATTGGAGGGAAGGATTAAAGAGTTTCATCGCCAACTTTATATGGTAATTACCTCCGACCTTATTCAATTAGAGATAAATCTTCAACAAAATTATAAAGAGGTCCTTGCTCAAGAAGAAATGTTGTGGTTTCAAAAAATCAAGAGAGGAATGGATTAAGTTTGGTTAATAAAATTATCAAATTTTTCCACACTCAAATCAAACGCAGGAGGAACCAAATTTTTGGCCTTTTTATTGATGGTAATTAGTGTACTGACATGACCCTCCTCCAGAATGAAGGTAAAAAATTATTCAAGCACTTTCTTTCTGAAGAGAGAGTTTTCCCTGATAGCCTTCAACTTCAAACAATTACAAAGATTCCTACAGAATTACATGAAGAAAGAGTTGTTAAAGCCAATTTCCTTCATTGAGGTACGTAATGTTGTGTTCTTTATGAGCCCCTATAAAGCCTCTGACACAGATGACTTTCAACCTATCTTATACAGATCCTTCTGGAACACTACAAGCAATGAGGTTTGGAAGTTAGTCTCTGATGCTTTCTCATCGAGTTTTATTCCTTCAAATCTTGCAAATATTCTTAATGTTCCCATTCCAAGATTGATTCCCCAATTGCTTAAGGACTTCAGAGCCATCAGTTTCTACAACTTCTTGTTCAAGGTTATTACTAAAGTGTTGTTCAACAGGATTAGACCCCACCTGGATTCTTTGATTGACCCTTTTCAAACCAACTTCATCCTTAATAGAGGACCAACAGATAATGCCCTCATTGCCCAGGAGATTGTGCATCACATGCATAAAATGAAAGGTAAATCTGATTATCTTCTCTTTAAAATTGATTTTGAGAAAGCCTGTGACTGACTGGATTGATTTAAAATTTTTGAGAGTTACTTTGGAAAAGTTTGGATTTCCCCACCAGACTATTTAACTGATTCTGAATTGTACTTCTTCAACCAAAATGTGTAAAATAGAAAATATTTATGTCGTGAGAGATTGTGGAGTAAACAACTTCTAGAAAAGCTTTATTCAACTTTTTTCTTCTTTTCTTTCTCTTTTTCTTTTCTCTACTTGTCAAACAATACAATGATCCATTTATAGGCTATAATATGTCCTTCAAGAATTTAAAAGGCTTAAATTCTATTAATAGTCATAACCTACAATCAAAACTCATTATAGTCATTCATAGCCATAAACTACAATCGAAACCTATAATAGCCATTCATAGCCATAAACTACCATCATTGTTGACTCTTGACCTTTCATTCTCCTAAAACAAAATTGCTAATTAAACGCATTAAACTTGTAAATTTATTCAATATAATAACCTAGACTTTTCATAAAAGGAATAAAAGAAATAAAAATTTAAATTTATAAAATTCTGTCGCAAAAGCCTTAGTGACTGATTTAGCGCAAAATTCGCGACGGATGGAGTCTAGCGCCAGGAGTGCCACAGATGTTGGAAGTTGGCACCAGTAGCGCCAGAGTGGCGCCAGGAGCGCCACAGATGCTGGAAATTGGCGCCTGTAGCGCCAGATGCACTGGATTTTGGCACCATCAGTGCCAGAGTGGCGCGATCAGCGCGGCATGTCGGTCAGGGCCAAGTATAAAAGGCCAAAATCGCGATTTTGAAGGGAAAAACTCTCTTCTTCTTCCTCTGAACGTCCACCTCCATTTCTGAAGCTCCCAAGCTTCTTGAACCTTTGTTTCTTGGCCCAAACACCTTCCTTTGATCACAAACCTTGTGAGGAACCTCTATTGAGCTATAATCCTTCATCTTTTTCTCTTAAAAACCCCTTAAATTGAGAATCTCTTTCTCAAGGGAGATCCTTTGAACTCGAGTTCGGCGAGGAACGACGTCGATTCTTGGACACCCGAGCTAGGGGAAGCCGTCCACAAGCCTTTCTTGTCGCCATTGAGGTAAGAAACTCGAGTTTCTCCGGTTGATTTATGATTTAGGGTTTTGGGTGAATAGTGACCCACTTGTGATAAGGCTTGAATTAGCCTTGGGCCCTTTAGAAAGACATGTTTAGAATGTTGTGAGGATGAAGGATTAGCTCTTAGATTCTAGTTTGGTGGACCTTGATTTTTTGGCTCTATGGTTATGCATGTGTGACTATTGTGTTGAGTCACTTGTTGATGTAAGACATGCAAGAGCCTTGGTACATGGTTTGGGGGGTGTCTGAGAGGCCATGTGAACGGTGTTTTATATATGGACTGAACCGTTCAAGTTATAATTGAATTTAGAATAAGTGGACTGTTGAGAGCTTTGAGCTCATTATGTTGGGCTTGCTTTGAGTCTGTGGTGACTCTGATGCCTTGATCGGGCTGAGATAGACCACTGAGGGTCAATGAGATGCCTAGTGAGAGTTGGGCTATGATGAATCTTAAGTTAGAAGACAGAGAGGTTAATATGGGAAGGAAGAGTGTTTCCCTTTCATATGAACGGTTGAAGACCGTTACTGATTGACTGTGTTGTATGCCTTATATAGGGTAAGACACGACGGTGTCAACGGCGTAGACCACCAATCTGAGGATTGAATTGTAGAGCACGGTCTTGCCAGGTAAGCTCATCGTTCTTTGGAGTGATTTCCTTTGCTTGGGTGTCACTGTTTTATTAAATCATGTACATTATGATGAGATGAATGCTATAATAGTATTTTGTGGTTGATGAAAGACTAAGCACTGAGAGCAGTGTTATGTTTTGTATTTTGGGAGTAATTTCCCCTCAGTTGTATACCACCATACCCAAAGGGGTGGTGGTTATTATATGTTATGTATCTATAGATTGAGATTGTGTGTACTGTTTTATAAAATGATGAGTGTGATGATGAGATGAACACTGTGTTAGTATTCTGTAATTGATGATAAACTAACACTGTGATAGTGTTATGTATGATATTGATGATAGTGTTCCGTGATGGAAGATGAATTAAATATAGTGATAGTATGGTGATGTGAGTGAAAGAATTCTCTGGCCAGTAGAATAGAATAGTGGGGTTTCCGTAGAAATGTACCGGTCAGATGAACTCCTTAGGCAAAGGCAATAAGCCCTAAGGTAACGTACCTGTCAGATGCCCTTCTACAGAGTAGGTATCCAATGCGGTTCTAAGGAAATGTACCTGCCAGATGAACTTCCTTATGCAAAGGCAGTAGGTCCTAAGGTAATGTACCTGTCAGATGATCCTCCTTAGTCATTGGACAGAGTTCAGTGAGATCCTGAGGAAACGTACCTATCAGATAAACTTCTTAGGCATTAACAATAAGTCCTAAGGTAATGTACCTGTCAGATGACCCTCCTCAGACATTGGACAAAGTTAAAGAGAATCTATCCATTGGATAGGTGTTCTCCCAGTATGTATGATGTGTTTACAGATATGGTTAGATGTACATGATATACATGTGATATGAGATGAGAGAGCCGAGATGGCTGATTGTATTGGTAATACAAACCTTTATTGTTGTATATCATGCAAGTGAACCAGCGGGAGGAAAGACCTCCAAAAACCCTGAGTTTACTGAGATTTTTATTTCACCCCTTGTGGGATTTATGTTGCAGGTGTGTATAGCGGTGATGATAGATCCCCTGGTGAGAAGCCCATCAGAGCTAAGCATTGGGAGCTGCTTGGGCTAGAGTTTGAGAGCTTGAGGCTCCCTGTTGTGTATGTCATATTTGAGGGGTTCATAGATTTAGGGAATCTATTACTATACTAGTAATAAGTAGACAAATCAAAAAGGAAAGGAGATGTTTGAATAAAAATAATTCCCCTTCAAGTTCTTATTTTTTTAGAGGACAGGACAATATAGATAGGTTGTTTTATTTCTCCTGACATATCTGTATAGATATTGTTGATATATCTGTCTTGTTTTGAATTGTTATCTGGATCAATATGGGCTAGATGTAATCATAATTATAGTTCTAAAACTTAGTTATGTTCCTGAATATATACCATACATAATGTATCAAGAAATATGATCCGAAAATACTTCCGCAGTTTATTTAATTAAAGAATTGTTGAGCAATTCTGATAAAATAATAATGTTAATACACCAGGTGCACACGGGATGTTACATTCAACAAAATGAAATAATTCTATTCTTGATAATTTTACTCGATCCTCATAAGGGCCTTAGACATGGTGACCCTACCTCTCCCTACTTATTTTTGCTTTGTATGGAAAAGCTTGTAATTATGATCCAAGAGAAAGTGGACTTAGGTCAGTGGCGGTCAGTAAAAATTCAAGGACTGGGCTCTCTATTTTATATCTCTTTCTTTGCAGACGAGTGCCTGTTATTTGTTAAGGCTTCTTCTAAGCTGGTGTGTTTGGTTAAAGAAGTTCTTCATTTGTCTTGCAAAGCTTCAGGCTTGAAGTCAATGTGAGTATATCTATCTATATGGCTTCAAGCAATATTCCTAGAAGGAAGCTGGATAAAATCACCTTTATTATTGAATTTAATCATACTACCAATCTAGGGAAATATTTAGGGTTTTTTCTCCTTATGGGATGTGTTAAAAAGGCTCATTTTGCCTTCATTGTGGACAAAATCACTTCCAAATTTTTAGGGTGAAAAATTAATTTATTGAGTTGATCAAGCAGGGATAATCACTATTGCTAAATCTGTGCTAGCAGCAGTCCCTACCTATACCATGCAGAATCTTTGGTTGCCTGAAGGAACCTGTGGCAAGATTGACTCTTAAATCCATGGTTTCATTCCTTACTATCACTTGGTTAATTGGGAGACTATCACAAGACCTAAGTGTAAGGGCGGGCTTGCTATTTGTCGAACTCGGGATGTTAATGTGTCCTTATTGGGGAAGAAAGTTTGGCGTATTATTAAGGAACCTGACAAGCTTTGGGTTAATTTTCTGATGCATAAATATATCAGGACAACCCCGATAATGAAAGTTAGAGGTTGTTAAACCTAGGTTCAGAGTAACGGTTGGGAAAGGTGATGTTTCCTTGTTCTATGACTCCTTTTTGGACGAGGGACCTATCAGTGATATGGTGAACTATGTGCACATATCCAATTCTGACTTACATATTAACGATATTCTGGTTTAATAGAGTTTAGCAGTGGAAACATTTATATACTGCTATCCCAGCTAATGTCAAGGCGTTGCTTATGAACATTGTCCTTCATGCTAATACTCGAGAAATTTACATATGGAGACCAGGCAGTGATGGTATTTACACAACTCGTTCTGCCTACATATGAATTTCGCAAGAGCCTAACGTTTAAACCTCAAACCCAGTGAGTTGGAACTGGATTTGGAAGAGACCCCTACCACAAAATATTAAACAGTTTTTATGGATTGCCTATCATGGAAATCTTCCAACTAACTCTTTTCGCGTTTCGCAACATATTTCTTTGTTCTCTCTTGTTGCAGGTGTGGTGCTTTGGAGGAAAATATGTTACATGTGTTACGAGACTGTAACATTTCAAAAACAGTTTGGAGGAAGCTCAAACTTGATAACAACAATGACTTCCCTTCAGCAGATGTGACATTAATTGGCTTCATTCTCAGTTTCAACTCCCTTCGCGTATCCTCTTTGCTTGCGCCTCTTGGCAACTATGGAAGGCTCGAAATGATGCAGTTTTTGAAGATAAAGTTTGTCCACTTCGGTCCATCCTCAACACGACATGGAATCTTCATTGTCTCAGCTTTGAAGACTAACATGTGCGAACTCCGTAGCTGCCACGGCTCATCTACGACAGATGTGCTTTAGTTATTTGGCAAGATTGTGCTTCTTTTATTAGCTACTTTGTATTGGCTGAAGCCACAAGAATTTCTTTCCCTAGGGCTTAGCTGTTGTTTCTTTCTGTATTCTTACTAATAAAAAAAAAATAACATATTTATATTTATATATTGTGGCCTATTACTAGAGTTGCACACTTAAGATAAACCCACTAAAAACAATAAAATTGCATTGGATAATAATTGTGCTTTAAATGGATCAATTCTTTAAACTGGGCCCATTATAATTTATGCTCTTATTTTTACAGAAATTGAGCGCTTAAAAACCCTATTTTTTTATACTAAACATATACATTAATATAAACACACGTACGATAACCAATAAACATGATAATCATGTTAAGAAAGTTTTAAAAAGTGTTATTGTTATCGTTTTCCATTTCATTTTCTATCTACACTTTTAAACTGAATAAATTAATTGTAGTTTTTGTAAATGTGAAAGTAATGTGCATATAAATTTAACTGTATACATATAGAGAGTCCAAAACAACGTACACTAGCTTTTAGGTAAGCCTGGTAGTGAAAAGTAGAGATAAGTATGCTTCGAGGTCGGTTTGGGTTGATTTTAATCAAATTTAAGATCCAATTCAATCAAATTTAATTTGTTAGGTTCGGTTCGATTTAAAAAAAAAAAAATTAAACTCAATCCAACCCAACCCGTTTATGAACAGTTTGATTTGGTTCAGGCTAACGGGTTATCCATTTAAATTTGATTTTTTTTTCTTAGAACTATTATTTTATATCATGATTCATCCAAATATCCAATATAATTTAACACAATAAGGTAAATAGTCATTTTCGTCCCTAAATGTATAGAAACTTGACAAATTTGTCTCCGAAAGATGAAAATTCAAATTTTAGTCCTCAAAAATGGAAAAAAAAGTGCGACCAATGTATTCAACCGTTAACTTTTGTCTTTTACCGTTAATGAAAGAGTCTACGTGGTACAAAGAGACGAAAATGTCACAAAAATGATTGTTAACATGGCTGCAGAATATATTAATTGGATCAAAATTTCCATTTGACCAAAACGTCAGTAAGTTTCCATTGGACAAATTTGTCAGATCCCAAATTTCGTTTCATTTAAGGGTAAAATGCAATTTAGGATAAATAGTTATTTTCGTCCCTGAATGTGTAGAACTCTGAAAAATTCGTTCCTAGAGATGAAAATTCAAATTTTAGTATATCCATTTACATGCATTGCAAATTTGCTATAACAATTTGTTTGTCTTCTCAAATTATTGGCACATTGTTGGAACATAATAGTATCATAGGATATTTTTGTCTAATGGAAACTTACTAACATTTTGGTCCAATGAAAACTTACAAACATTTTGGTCTAATCTATTCAGCAGTCATGTTGGTAATCATTTTTGTGACATTTTCATCTCTCTGTGTCACATAGGCACTTTCATTAAAGGTAACATATGAATGAATTTATCACTTTTTTCACTTTCGGGAACTAAAATTTGAATTTTCATCTTTTGAGGACGAATTTGTCAGTGCTCTATATATTTAGCGATGAAAATGATTATTTACACTAACAATATTATCAAAGGTCTAAAAGTAGTAAAATTGATTCATTTACTATCATTAACATAATATTCTAAAATAGACTAATACAAATTAAAAAAATATTATTTAACGAGATTTACTATAATAGTCTGAATCACAATTATTTCATATAAATGAATTTCTTTCAAAAAACTTTGGTGTACGTAACCAGATTTATTATAATCAGATTTGTTGAAACAAATGAACAAAAATATTATTCGTTTATATTAAAAACATTTGTAGTTCCAACACTTGGACTCTAATATTAACAGTATTTAAAACAAAATCAAACAACTCTAAATCTTTTTATCGGTTTTGATCGGTTCAGTTCGATTTTGATCGAATCTATATATCTAAACTTATGACTCAACTCATACATAAATTATTTTGATTGGTTCAATTTGATTTTGATCCAAATACATAAATGATTCAATTCAAATTATTCGAATCGGTTTGAGTTAATTCAAATTTACATGTAACACGTACATGTGAAGACCCCTAAGTAAGAATAGATGAATATAAGTAGTTAGAAATTGAAAATGTATTTGGACATTTTATGTCCGACATCATACCTAAGTAATTAATTATTAACCTTTGTATCTCTAATATCCCCAAGTTTCGAATATGTGTGAAGCCGTACATAGTTTGGGACTATTCGGCTTGGGCGCTAGTTTTCTTTCACAAAAAAGCTACAAACCTATCGTTGAATTAATGATCCCGTTAAAGATATAATTTATTGGTTTTCAGTTAATAGTTCCCCTTCTAATAAAACTTTATCTTTATCGTGATATCATAATATATTTCTTTTACTGTTGTAGCTGTTGGGTTCACATATCATGACTAATCATGCATTATTTCTTTCTAGTTATTGTATGGGTATTCTTTTCACATTTGAACTTGCATAACTGGTGTGAATACATACAATCATATGCCAAATAAAATATTGTATATATTATTATAAGTTGTTCTTGTACACGTGTCTACTGATATTTTTAATTACTATTTTTTTGCTATATTATACTAGTATTATGCTCTTCGAGAAATAAACAATTGATTGGGCTTTCTAATTTTTTTCTTGGTAAATTTTTTAAAAGTATGTGCATGGCTAGGAATTAAATATAAATTGTATTGAATTAGTGGAATGAAAATTTAGTTTGTTTTTTAAAAAGATCTTCATACATCGAAAGTTGTACGTTTTATTCTACCATTTTTAATTTTAATTCTTTAATTAATAAAAATAATAATCGAGGACAATTAGTTCATTTATAGATAATAAACTCTTCCTAATCCCAAATACAGACACACAAAACGTGATCTTATTAGAATGTTGAATTCATAATTAAATATAGAACTGGATATCTATCATAGAAAATTATGACATCTAATTTTAATATTTAACATGATATGGTCATATTTAAAATTTATATCGATCTCTTCTTCTTTCTTGATGTGCATCTCCCTCTGGGTCAATCTCTTTCTTCTTATTTACTATTTATGAAAGAATTATAAATAAATAAAATTGAACGTAACTAATGTTTTAAATTATCGATGAACGTAAATATTCAAATTTGACTTTTTTTTTACAGAATTCAAATTTAACTTATAGAATATTTAATCAAACTCATTTATTATATCAAACAAACAATATTAATATTAAAATGAATTAAGCTCAACTGTTGTATGCTTAATTAGCGTTTAAAACCTACAAATATATGACATGTATCTTTTTATGCACTCACATATAATATCAATGAACTACAATTTTAAATAAGAAAAATGCTTAATGACATTTTTTACTCCTAATTTCTTACTTTTTTGATAAATTTTACTTTAACAAATAAATTTAATGCATTCTACCATCAACTTTTTTAAAAATTTATAAATTTTTCCTTCTGTCTTTAAGCTAACATGACATGCTGACATAAATGTAAAAATTAAAGATAAAATTTATCAAAAATATTAAAAATGGGAGTAAAATTAACGGAAAACATGAAAAAGTTAAGAAAAGAATTCAGAAAAAGTAAAAAAATTGTAAGTAAAAAGTGCAATTAAGCATAACAAAAAGGCATGAATCATAATTTTATTTATGTTTTTATAATTAATTTCATTGCAATTAGTTAACATCATGTAAAACTATTTATTTAGAAAACTAATTCTTATTTTATCATATTCATCACTTTCTTTCTTGAACTGTCAATTTTAATTTAATGATTATAATTAAATATTCGGATTTCTCATAATAATTAATAGGTTTTGTCTATTAATTATATGAGTTTAATGTTTATTTACTTCAATAATAAATTATCGTTTAAAAGATAATTATTTTAAAATTAATAAAATTGTCATATATAATGAATAATGATTGAATGATTACGTAAAATTTTGTACATTTAGTGCATAATCTTTTTCCTCTCAAATATATAGACAAAAAAAATCACAAAACAAAGTTTAAATTGGTGATTATTTTTCGGTTGACAAAACACGTGAATAGTGAATACAACTGGGCTCTATAGCCCAATTACATGGTATTGGGGCTAAGCCTAGCCGTAGACCCAATTTCCAAGGGCTTGTTGTTGGGTTGCACTTTATACACCAGTCATATTTTTACTACACCATTTTTTTAATGTGATAATCCAAAATTACCCCTGGCTTTCTCCTTATCTTAGTTGGTTGTAGAGGTCATGTATGTTATTGTTTTTTAGTTCTTGGTTTTGGTTTTGGTTTTGTTTGAGTTGTTGGGGTTAGGTTGTGCATTGGTGGTTGTCGGAGTGGACTGGCTCATGGTGGTTGCAGAGTGGTGTGGCATCGTGGGCTGCAGAGGTAAGTGGAAGTTCTTTGTTTGGTACGGATTGGGTAATCTGTAAGACCCATACGTATTGTACAATTTGTAAGGTTCAAATCACTTTATATTTTAAAAAAAATGAATAATTTATTGGGACAAGTTCAACAAAGCTTTGCTTGCAAAATGTATGTGGCGTTTCTTAACGGAAAAGGAATATTTGTTGGTGAAGATTAATAAAGGAGTACGGAGTTTTTATTTATTTATTGGGAGAGGTTTTTACTTGATGATTTATTGTATGCATGGTTTTAAATTGTGGGTGAGATTGTTGGAAAGAAAAAGACTATAGAAAGTATTTAAGAAAAATGGAGGAGGAGAGAATATTTGAAAAAATGTTAGTTTATATTACTTTTTAATGTTTTGGTTTTGATTTCATTTACAAATGATAATGTCTCCGTTTTTTTTATAGGTTCGAAGGGAAAGTTGTAGATACATCAAGAAAAAATTTGACATAGTTCAAGGGACAGTTGTATACACTTCTCCGAACCACTTAGTTATACACACTTAATGATTAAATTTTAATTTGTTAAGATGGAAAACGATGAGTGGATGTATGTTAGTATCATGTCTGAAGAAATTAATATGACTGAAGACACTGGAGCAGACCCTAATGTGTTTAAAAACAATAATTGTTTAATTGATTGTTCTGCAGCATTCAAAACGAATGAGATATTTATGTGTGTTTGAATGTAGTTAAAGTTATTAAATTGAATTAAGAACCTTAAAGATGAATTATCCATTTGTGTAGGTGTTTGAATCTCGTGATGTGGTATTGAAATAGGCTCGTACTGTTGCATTTGAGAGTGGTTTTGTAATGAGGAGTGACATAGCAACTGGAAAAATAGGAAGGACATCATTTGTGTTAATTGGTTGTGAAAGGAATAGAAAGTATAGACCATGGAAAAAAGGTTCCACACCTTCAACCACTAGCACTAGAAAATGCTAGTGTCCTTTTAAACTACGGGGCAAACTAGTCCCGGGAGGTCAAGGGTGGATGATGAAGCTAATATGTAGCAATCATAATCAAGTTTTGGCTAAGTCATTCTGTGGACACCCATATACTGGTCGAATAACTAAGGAGGAGAAGATCATTGTTGTTGATATGACAAGGTCATTGGTCCAACCAAAGAATATTCTTCTAACTTTGAAGGAGCACAATGTCAATAATGTCACAAGTTTGAAGCAAGTATACAATGCAAGATATGCATACTGGACGCGTACAAGAGGCAATAATATTGAAATGCAACAACTAGTGAAACTTCTTGAACGCGACATGTATATTCATTGGTGTAGATTGAAGGATGAAAATGTTGTACGTGACTTGTTTTGGGCACATCCGGATGCAGTACAATTGAGAAATGCATATCATATGGTGTTCTTGATAGACAATACATACAAAACAAACAAGTATAGACTTCCGTTACTTGACATTGTTGGTGTGACACTTACTCGTCTGACATTTTTCAGCTGCATTTGCTTATTTAGAGGCCGAACGTATAAACAATGTTGTGTGGGCCCTTGAACGGTTTAGAGGGATTTTTCTTAATAGTGAATTTTTCCCTAAGGTCATTGTTATCGATAGAGATTCAACATTGATGATTGCTATGAAAATTGCTTTTCCATAAGCAACCCATTTATTGTGTCAGTTTCACATTGACAAGAATGTCAAGGCAAAATGGAAAACTTATATTCCGCAGAACAACGCATGGGATTATGTCATGGAAGCTTGAGGAAGTGTTGTTGATTGTGCCACTAAGAAGCAATATGATGATTCTGTTATGAAGTTTGAGGTTGCATGTGCACCGTGACCAACGTTTGTTGATTATGTGAATGACACTTGGTTGAATCCTCACAAAGAAATATTTGTTACAGCATACAAATAAAGTGATGCATTTTGGAAATACTACAACCAATATGTAAGTTTTACATTTGACATTGCTTAAATTAAGATTTCCATAAGTTTATTGCCTTTGAAATTAATTGATGATATGATCAACTGCAGGGTGGAGTCTGCCCATTGGACCTTAACGCGGCTACTACAGAATAGTCTTAGAGACTTATGCATTGTTTGAGATGCCGTGAACAATATGATCATCTTGCAACATACTGACATCAAGGCATCTTTGGAGAGAAGAACACATGTGATAGGACATGTTTTTAAAGTTATGTTATACAAGAGGCTTATTGGCATGGTGTCCAGGTACGTGTTAAACCAAATTGATGCTGAGTATGAGCGAGTCCATTATGCAGGCAAAAACCTTGCTCGTTGTGGATGTCTAATGAGAACAACACACGGTTTGTCTTGTGCATGTGAGCTAGCTAATTATGTAATTGGGAGCATTCCAATTAACACCGTTCATATTTTTTGCGGAGATTGAACTTTTCAGATGAAGGTATGCATGATTTCTAGGTCACTATAACTAAAGAGATGGAAGCCATATCCAACCGTTTTGAAAAGCTTGATTTGTATGGAAAAATGACACTAAAGAGTAAGCTTTAAAAAATTTCGTACCTTGATTTAAATTCCATGTGCCCCCCCTCCCGATAAGGTAAAAACTAAAGGTGCTCCAAAGAAGAACATGACAAAGCACCAAAGGTCTACAAAGAGGGACCCATCTTACTTTGAGTATGTGAACAACTTACATTCTGTGCAAAATAGTTGCTCCACTCCAAAACAATCTAGTTCTTCATCTAATGTTCTAATGAAAAACCAGATGGTTCCTATGCTTAGGACGTCATTTTGTGCAAAATAGTTTCTCCACTCCAAAACTAAGCCTTCAATCTCAGCTGTAGGTTTCCTGAATTTAACAACCTTACGTCCATGGGAAGCCAACTTTAACTCTAGACGTTCCTGCAATAAGGACATCAATCAGTTTACAATGATGGATAATCAACAATATAACCTTGCAACTATGTAATTCACCATATCCTTACCTTTCTTGCCCAGACTCTAAGAGCCACATGATCGGCGTACTCAGTCAACACTGAGCAGTCTTCCGGCCCTCCTGGAAAAGATTCATGCTCACTACCTATATCCTCCTCCGTCGCAGGTACATCAGCCTCCATAGGTGGATCCTCAACAGGAGGATCCTTAGGAACATGAACAGTTGCCCTTTGTCGATGAATGTAACGACCCGTATGCATCCGGTTCATTAACATTATCTTATGGTGGTTAAACGCAGCAATTATCATAGATAATTAAAATGGAAGCAGTAAACAAAAATGACGTCATCATACGTCATTAACAATACCCACTGTACATCATATATGGTGAATCTCATAATATACAAAGTATATGTCTCAAAACTATACATATCCCTCAAGTCTCTAAAACAAAACATAGGCATGAAAATCAAAAGATAGAGCCAACATGCTCTTCACTCTATGCCTAAGGTTCTCTCAGAACCATATCCCTCTACTCGGGCCTCTTGCCCTGGGATCTATCAGCTGTTCCCTGAGCTTCACCTGCAAAAACATAATCCTCAACCGGGGTGAGATAACAATCTCAGTAAACTCAGGGTTCTTGGAGGTCTTTCCTCCCCCTGGTTCACTTTCATGCATATAATATCAAAATTGGCATTACAAACTAGCCTTCATAGTTATCAATCATATTATCACATGTACATAACATACATACACAAATATCAATGCCTGAGGAGGCTTCATCCATTTATATGGGCACATCTCACATCAGGGCTTACTAATCATGCCTGAGGAGGCTTCATCCATTTATATGGGCACATCTCACATCAGGACTTTCTTTCTTTGCCTGAGGAGGCTTCATCCAGTTATGTGGGCACATCTCACATCAGGACTTATATATATAGACTATTAAATTCAATTCTACTGGCCAGAGAATCTAATCAAGCACATAACCACACTATCACAGTGTTCAGCTCATCACATACATGTTTCCATAAACAGTAACACACAATTTCAATATACATGCATCAAGATATACACTAACCATAACTCCCTCGGAGTATGG
>PYAF01002923.1:530040-549621 GCA_007407185.1 Glycine tomentella | reverse complement strand
TAGTGGAAAACACTCCCAAGAACAAAGAGCTTACCTGCTCTCAACGCTATACTGGCTCTCCCGGCTTCGTGGTCACAACCACCAGTAATGTCACTCTCACGCCCTACATAAGGCATGCAAACAATCAATCAATAACGGTCCTCAACTGTTAGAATGAAAGAAAACTCTATTATTTTCCATTAAAATCTCTATGTTCTCTATCTTAGGATTATCAGAGCTAACCACCTTATAGGCGATTCACAGACCCTCAACAGGATCTATCTTGGTCCAACCAAGACCTTAGAGTCCCCTTAGACTCTGCATAAGTTCAATTCAATGATCTCCTAGGTCATATATCAACAATTTTCCAACATGACTAAAACAAATATATCAACACATTTTCACCATTTATTTGTCCTTCTGAATAACTTTTGTAAAGGCACTTAGGCTCATAATTATCATAACACCGTCCATTTCATCAACATTCTTCCTACTCATACATATCTCAGGGTCAAAATCAAACTTCATCAAAAATCATGTTTCAAAGTTTAATATTCATCAGAACAACCTCCTGAGCATACTTTTCTAAAGAACCCAAGCCTAATTCCAGCCCTATCACAAAGTGGTCACTATTCATCCCAAGAACAATTTCACAAATCAAACGGTAAAACTTGAGTTTCTTACCTCTAAATCGACAAGAGAGGCTAAAGAACAACTTTTCCAAGCTTGAACGTTCTTAAAACGCCTTCTTTTCTCCTCAGAATCAAACTTTGTGAATTTCCCCTAGAGAACTGGATCTCTCTGTTTGATGATTTTTAGAGAAAAGTGATGATGGAATCTAGCTCATTGAGTAGTTCCTTTCAACTTTCATGTTGGGTGTGAAGGGTTTTGGTCAACGGTTGAGTGTTTAAGAAGCTCCTCTAGTTCATCAATGGCAGAAGGAGAAAAAAAAGAAAAAGGAACGAGAGAGAGAAAGAGAGGCTGTTATAACGAACAAAAGTCATTGGCCTACGCCTCTCAGTGACTTCATCTTCGTTACCTATGACATTTCTACCCAAAGCTCGGTCGACAACTCGTCCAAGAGCCCAACGCATTCCTCTAGTCTTAGCCATAATCTGTACAACATTTGTTTACATGTTAGTCTATCACAAAAAACCAAACCACACCGACAACAACACTAAACCGTCAAACATTCTATGGTACAAAGAGCAATATTGCTAGAGTTATTCATCTTATATACATCCTTTTGTAAGAGCTTAAATCTAAATCCTTGGTTCGGAGAACACGCTTTATGCTTTGAACTTGTGGGTGGAAAGTTTAAACATTAGATGGCAGGAGCCACTTAAAGTTGCAGAAAGAAAAACTCACATAACTAATAGAAAAAGGATACAATGTATGCTTTTCTGATTGACCATAATTTCAGTTTTAAAAAATAGAAGTTCACGATAGGAAGGCCATATTAAAAAATGCAGAATAAATAGTGAACAAAAAATATTACCACCACAATAAAATATGCATACATGTATATATTTCACCTATTCAGCTAGTATATTTAATTTATATTTCATACTTACAAGCTTCACTTTTTGTGTATTCAACTATACATTCACTTAAAAGAGAATGGCCAAAGAAGATCAGAAATTTGTCATAGGAATCGACCTTGGTACACCGTATTCATGTGTTTGGAGTGTGACTAGAGCAACACAATAGAGTAGAAACAATTCACAACCAACAAGGCCATAAAACCACACCTTTTGTTGCTTTCACAGACAATCAGAGATTCATTGGTGATGCTACTAAGAATCAAGCTGTCATCAACCCAGAAAACATTGTTTTTGGCTTTTTTTTTTTTCTATTTAGTTAGTACGGCCTTCCTTTTTTGCAAATGCAAAGAGATTAATTGGCAGGAAATACAATGGTCCCATTATTCAAAAAGATAAAATGTTGTGGTAAATCAAGGTTATTGCTGGTATCAATGACAAACCCATGATTGTTGTTAAGTACAAGGGTCAGGAGAAGCATATTGGTCTTGAGGAAATATCATCTATGGCGTCACGAAGATGCGGGAGATTGCAGAGGCTTATTTGGAAACACCTTTGAAGAATGTTGTTGTTACCGTACCAAAGATGTTGGTGCCATTGCTAGCCTAACGCTGTGTTTGATTCAGCGAAAAAAGAAAAGAAAAGAAAACATAAGAAAGAAAAGATTTGAAATTTTTTCTTTTCCCTCATTTGTTTATGGAAAAAGCAATAGGAAAAGGTCAACCACAATAAAAAAAAAAAAAACTTTCCGCTCAAATTGGAAAGAAAAGGTAGGGAAAATTTTAAATTAGGTATAAAATGACTAAAATATCCTTCTACTATTTTATTGGATGTTTATTTAAGGGTATTAATGTCATTTTATAAATTTATATTTTTCTTTCTTCTCATTTTTTATACAATCAAACAAAGGAAAAGAAAACTCATTTTTCCTTTCTTTTCATTTTCTCTTATAACAAACAATTAAATAATCATCTCATTTGCTTTTCTATCTTTTTCTTTTCTTTCACTTTTCTTTCTTTTTGTTTTCTTTTGTAAACCAAACACAGTGTAAATTTTATGAGTATAGTTAATGAACCGACCATAACAGCTATAGCATATGGCCACATTAGATACTCTTTGAATAAGAAATTCAAAATTATAAAATAATCAAAGCTTCCCAGACGTTTAAGTCGAATGACTATTTACAGGCCAATAAGCATCTAACACAATGCAAATGATAAGAAAGTTAAGCTATCTCCATTTTAAGATACAATTCAAACTTATCAAAATAATCTGATCATATATATATGGATAGTAATTGAAAATTATGTTCCTAATTAATTTAAAAGCATTTTACAAAAAAAAAAAAAAAACACTCCATACGGATTAGTCAATGGTGTAGTAAAAAATGAAATGGTGTATGAAGTGCACCCCTTCTTGTTTTGGGCTATAAAGTCCAATTAGATGTCTAGCTGTCTCAGTTATCAGCGTGGCCCATTCGGCTGAAGCCGAAGCCGAATGAGCCGAACAGCTTCAGCGTGAATTTGGAACCAAATACAAGAAACAAACAGCAACGTTGGCTCAACTCAAGATAAGGATTTAAGGCCTCGCCATTCATTTCCCTCCTTCCACTTCCACCCTCTATCTATCATCATTCATCATCCATATCCATTTCGTGTTTCACCACAAAGACTTCATTTTTTGACACCCCTTTTCTTCTTTCTTTTTCCTTCCAAATTTCTCTGTGTGTGTGTGTGTGTGTGTGTGTGTTTTGGCCTTTTGAAGCTTCCGAGGTACATATTCTGCTTCAAACTATGATGGGTCGTTGTTGTTTTTCTCTGTGCTTCTGCTTCACACTATGATGTGTTTTTGGTTCAATTTGTAAGCTTGATTTACATTTTAGACTCTTAAAACAATTTGTGGGATGGGGTTTTCAAATTGTATTTACTGGTGGTTGAGGTAATTTTAATGTGATGTTGCTTGTTACATTCTGATGGAAATGCCAATTTTGACAGGATGATAATTTGTGTTTTTGTAATTTGAAATTAACATTGATGACACAAAGGAGATGACTGCACTTGTTATGTAGTTGGATTGCCAAAACCAGATATTGAAATACAACAACTCAATGGTTTTAGGATTCTGAACAAGGTGAAATAGTTTAAGTTGGAGCTTTGAATTCTTCTAAACATCATGTATGAATAAACTAATAAGATGAAAGTAACCAATCATGTTGCAGGAGTGGATAAAGAATTTTAAGAAAAATCAGCCTCTCTTTGATTGAAGAAAACATTTTGAGTTTCTATTTTCTTTTATTTTTAATTAATAATTACAATAAAGTTACCTTGTTTTCACTGTGTTTCATGTTTTCAAACATATGTAAAGGAAATGGTGAAATTTTAGTGTTGTTTTCACTGTTTAGCATACAGAGTTTTTAAAATGGGAAAAATGTTAAAACATCACATTTTTTTATAATTATTAGTGAAAATAGGAAATGAACACCGAATTTTTTTTCTCAAACCAAACATATTCTTATTTCATCAAAAACTGTATTTGTGATGTTAGTTCCCCTACTACACTAAATGGAAATCCTGATATACCAAAGCTCCTAGCATTTGTCATGTAGCCTTGATTCATTGATTGTCTTTGTTGCAGTAAAATTCATGTGGGTAGTTATCATGGAGTCATTTCAACTGCAATGTTGTCAAGAATTTACTCGTGATTTGTAAAAGATGTGATAATGCTTTATGTTTTTGTGAAAATTGATACTGGTATCTGAAGCAGGTTATGTAATGTGATTTGTGAATTTGTAAAGTTTTGCTGGCTGAACAATTTAAGTGATTCTTGTCCATCACTGTCATTATTTTATATCGTTATATAGGCCACATAGGTAAAAAACGTGTTACCTCATTTCTTACTGATGTTCATATCCTTCATATGTTTTGTCAAGGTGGCAAAGATGAACTGATCCCAAAATATATAACTCAAGTTTTACAATTCAAGCCAACATGAATTCTGTAATACCATGCTCTATTGGAAATGTTTCAATTATTCCTGGATTCACCTATTCAACAAGGAAGAATAACACTTTAACAAGATTCAACTTGTCAAGGAGCACTGTAAAACCTGGATCATCATCATCTTGGAGATTTCTATTACCTTCATTTGTTGCCAGTGGAGCATTTCCACAAAACATAGGGATACACTCTTCTCAGAAGAAGTCTAAAACCTCCATATCAGCCAAAGAAACAGATGTAGCAGTGGAGGAACCAGGTCCTGTTTCTGATGAAGATTCTAGTGAAATTCCTTCAAATGAAGTTGGAATAAGTGAAGATTCATCTTCTAAGTTTGATGCCAACCCTGATCCAGCTAAAGGTAAACGTTCAAGACCTGCAAGGAAAAGTGAGATGCCTCCTGTAAAGAATGAGGATTTGATACCTGGGGCAACTTTTACTGGGAAAGTGAAATCTGTCCAGCCATTTGGTGCCTTCGTTGATATTGGTGCTTTCACAGATGGTCTTGTTCATATTTCAATGTTGAGTGATAGCTATGTTAAGGATGTTGCAAGTGTTGTTTCTGTAGGCCAAGAAGTGAAGGTGAAGCTGATTGAAGTGAATACTGAAACTCAGCGTATTTCTCTCTCTATGCGTGAAAATGCTGACACTGGTAAGCAGCGTAAAGATGCACCCGTCAAGACAGAGAAAACTGGACCTGGGAAGAGGAACAGTTCAAAACCCAGTTCAAAGAAAGATAATGTGATGAAAAGCACAAAATTTGCCATAGGGCAGCAACTGGTTGGTTCAGTGAAGAATTTGGCTAGGAATGGTGCTTTTATATCTCTTCCTGAAGGGGAGGAAGGATTTCTACCTGTATCTGAGGAACCTGATGATGGATTTGATAATGTTATGGGGAACACTACACTGGAGGTTGGTCAAGAAGTTAATGTACGAGTTTTGCGTATCACAAGAGGACAAGTAACATTGACTATGAAGAAGGAGGAAGATACTGCAGGATTGGACTCAACATTTAACCAAGGGGTTGTGCATGTTGCAACAAACCCTTTTGTGTTGGCTTTTCGTAAGAATAAGGATATTGCTTCTTTTTTGGATGAGAGGGAGAAAACTCAGAGTGAGGTTCAAAAACCATCAACTGCAAGTACTTCGGAAGAAATTAAGGGAACTGTCAATCAAGGGGAAACTGTATTGGATGTTCCAGATGTGCAGGGTGAACCAGAAAGCAGCAAGTTGACAGATGATGATGTTCCTTCTGCTGAAGCTATTTCTGAAAATGCGGAAACCAGTGCAACGAATGGCTCCTCAACAGCTATTGTGGATTATGAAAGTAACCTAGTCAACAATGTTTCTAGCCCAACGACAGGTATAGATAGTGCCATTGAGAAGGAAGAAGAGGTAAATTCTGGAAGTTTGATTCCTGAAGAGGATCTGTCTACTGTAAATCCAATAATTGAGGAAGCTACTCAGACAGAGGTCACAAACGATTTGAAAACTGACACGCCTGTTGAAATAACTAATGAAAATGTAATAGAAACTGGAGTTGATCAAATTGTTGCGGAAGATGAGAAACAATCACAAACTCCTAATGCAATTGAAGAGTTTGCAGCTGCAGTACTAACAGACAGTGATGTGGTTGAACCTAGCCCTGATAAAAATGATACAATAACAGAATCAGATATTACATCGAGTGCACCAGCTCTCCAAGAAAGTGCAGGTTCTGTTTAATCTATCTCCCACTCTCTCTGCTATAGAAATCTGTCAGTCTACTTTTCTTTCTAATCTATTTGCATATAAAAATATGGATTGTAAGTCTAAAATCAAACATATTTTGCGCAATTAGATGCATGCACCAGAGCTTTCCAATTAATTTATTAAATAATATTTCCTTTGCATCACAAGCAGATGATGATGTTGGAGCTATTACTGAAAACATTGACAGCGATACTAGTTTGGGTGGACAAAGTGATCAGTTGTCTCCTGACGGAAGCCTGACTACAGGTTATGCTTCAATTTGTTTTCAATTCCTATTTGCCTGGTTGATTTTGGCTGATGAATGAGAATTGCTAGCAAGTTTCCCAAAATTGATGTTCATATATTACATGATATTGCATGCCTTTCATTTCCACTGTGATCCCAATCAATTAGTTTTATTTAAATAAAAGAATTGACCTTATAATCGCCTTATCTTGCTGGCAGTTTTTTTTTTTCTTTTTCTATCTACTGCTATAAAAGGAGTGTTCTTAAAATGTTAATCCTCTGCAACAGATGCAACAGAAGAAACTGATCTGGTTCCTTCTCCTGAAAGTTCTGCCACTCAGACAGAGGTCACAAACGATTTGAAAACTGACACACCTGTTGAAATAACTAATGAAAATGTAATAGAAACTGGAGTTGATCAAATAGTTGCGGAAGATGAGAAACAATCACAAACTCCTAATGCAATTGAAGAGTTTGCAGCTGCAGTACTAACAGACAGTGATGAGGTTGAACCTAGCCCTGATAAAAATGATACAATAACAGAATCAGATATTACATCGAGTGCACCAGCTCTCCAAGAAAGTGCAGGTTCTGTTTAATCTATCTCCTACTCTCTCTGCTATAGAAATCTGTCAGTCTACTTTTCTTTCTAATCTATTTGCATATAAAAATATGGATTGTAAGTCTAAAATCAAACATATTTTGTGCAATTAGATGCATGCACCAGAGCTTTCCAATTAATTTATTAAATAATATTTCCTTTGCATCACAAGCAGGTGATGATGTTGGAGCTATTACTGAAAACATTGACAGCGATACTAGTTTGGGTGGACAAAGTGATCAGTGGTCTCCTGACGGAAGCCTGACTACAGGTTATGCTTCAATTTGTTTTCAATTCCTATTTGCCTGGTTGTTTTTGGCTGATGAATGAGAATTGCTAGCAAGGTTCCCAAAATTGATGTTCATATATTACATGATATTGCATGCCTTTCATTTCCACTGTGATCCCAATCAATTAGTTTTATTTAAATAAAAGAATTGACCTTATAATCGCCTTATCTTGCTGGCAGTTTTTTTTTTTTCTTTTTCTATCTACTGCTATAAAAGGAGTGTTCTTAAAATGTTGATCCTCTGCAACAGATGCAACAGAAGAAACTGATCAGGTTCCTTCTCCTGAAAGTTCTGCCACTCAGACAGAGGTCACAAACGATTTGAAAACTGACACGCCTGTTGAAATAACTAATGAAAATTTAATAGAAACTGGAGTTGATCAAATTGTTGCGGAAGATGAGAAACAATCACAAACTCCTAATGCAATTGAAGAGTTTGCAGCTGCAGTACTAACAGACAGTGATGTGGTTGAACCTAGCCCTGATAAAAATGATACAATAACAGAATCAGATATTACATCGAGTGCACCAGCTCTCCAAGAAAGTGCAGGTTCTGTTTAATCTATCTCCCACTCTCTCTGCTATAGAAATCTGTCAGTCTACTTTTCTTTCTAATCTATTTGCATATAAAAATATGGATTGTAAGTCTAAAATCAAACATATTTTGCGCAATTAGATGCATGCACCAGAGCTTTCCAATTAATTTATTAAATAATATTTCCTTTGCATCACAAGCAGATGATGATGTTGGAGCTATTACTGAAAACATTGACAGCGATACTAGTTTGGGTGGACAAAGTGATCAGTTGTCTCCTGACGGAAGACTGACTACAGGTTATGCTTCAATTTGTTTTCAATTCCTATTTGCCTGGTTGATTTTGGCTGATGAATGAGAATTGCTAGCAAGTTTCCCAAAATTGATGTTCATATATTACATGATATTGCATGCCTTTCATTATCTTGCTGGCAGTTTTTTTTTTTTTTTTTTTTTTCTATCCACTGAAGTAGTAAAACCATCCATTGATGATCCTCAAGAAGAAGCACAAAAACAAACTCCTGCCACAGAGAATGAAAATTCTTTTACCTCACAAGTTGAAGACAAAGAGGTTGCAATTGCATCTGAGGAAAATAACAGTTCATCTAATTCTGATGGACAAACTGGTGCTACTTCAGGAGAAGGCTTGAGTAAAGGTTTAAATTTCATCTGATTTTCATATTATTTCATTTCACATTGTTCTGCATCAAACTGAAGTATGTTAGCAAGACTTGAATTTATACATGTATTGTAGTTTTTATATCTAAATGTCAGGGTGAAATTGAGCGCATAGTAGAGGCTGCATAGTTGTTGTATTTATGTAGTTTGACTGCTCATTGCATGCATAATCTGTATACTTCTCATTCAATATTTATATATTTATATATATATATATAACACAAGTTTGCTATATTGCCAGTGGGAGTTGGACTAACCAATTCAGGTCTGGAATTCCAAGTAGATCAATGGCATTGCCTTTGGGGGATTAAATTATGACAATTGTTACCAGCAACACTTTATGTTCATTGATACTTTTTGGTTTTCCACCCTATTAATTTTTCTTTGCATTCTTAACATAGGATTTCTAATAGTTAAATATCTGCCCCCCTCTTTTTTTTTGGATTGCAGCAACTATATCACCAGCACTTGTGAAGCAACTTCGGGAAGAAACAGGAGCTGGAATGATGGATTGCAAAAAAGCACTATCAGAGACCAGTGGGGACATTATTAAAGCACAAGAGTACCTTAGAAAAAAAGGCTTATCAAGTGCAGACAAGAAAGCAAGCAGGGTCACTGCTGAAGGAAGAATAGGTTCATACATCCATGACAGCAGGATAGGTGTTTTGGTAGAAGTAAACTGTGAGACAGATTTTGTCTCACGAGGTGAAATTTTTAAAGAGCTTGTTGATGATATAGCCATGCAAGTGGCTGCATGCCCTCAAGTAGAGTATCTTGTTACTGAAGATGTTCCCGAGGAAATTGTGAACAAAGAAAAAGAAATAGAAATGCAGAAAGAAGATCTTTTGTCAAAACCAGAGCAGATAAGATCAAAGATTGTTGAAGGGCGGATAAGAAAAAGACTTGAGGAGCTGGCATTGCTCGAGCAGCCCTACATTAAGGATGATAAGGTAGCAGTAAAGGACTTTGTCAAGCAAACTATTGCAACTATTGGAGAAAATATTAAAGTTAAGAGGTTTGTGCGGTTCAACCTTGGAGAGGGTTTAGAGAAGAAAAGCCAGGATTTTGCTGCTGAAGTAGCGGCACAAACTGCAGCAAAACCAGCACCCATGCCAGCGAAAGAGCAACCTTCTGTTCCAGAAGCCAAGGAGACCGAGCCAAAGTAAGTAGTTCTATGAATTCTTTCTTATTATTGAGTAAATAAATTGTTAAATTTTGGTGATTAGTTACAGGAATGTGCATTATTTAAGATTCAGAAACAAGAGTTATAATTGCCATAATTATGCCAAAGGAGACATTGTCTTGGTGATGGCATTAACTATGCATCGACTCAGTTATATACAAAAAGGTGGAAGCAATGCCTAGCATTTTCTCATTTTACTCTCTTTTTACAAATAATTCAAACAACTGACTCATCACTAGTAACTGTATCAATAGGTTTGATATTATGTTTTCTCACATGTATTTATACCAACCTTCCCTGCACACATAGTCACACATGCGCACATGTATGTATTGTCTTCGAATTATCCTTGACATAATCATTGCACACACCCACACATGCACATAATGTCTTTGCTAATCTTATATTGTTCAACATTCTGCTGCAGGCAATCAACAGTAGCAATCTCAGCCTCATTGGTTAAGCAACTGAGGGAAGAAACTGGAGCAGGGATGATGGACTGTAAGAAAGCTCTAGCTGAAACTGGAGGGGACCTTGAAAAGGCTCAAGAGTACCTCAGAAAAAAGGGTCTCTCATCCGCTGACAAAAAATCCAGCAGGCTAGCAGCTGAAGGCAGAATTGGTTCATACATTCACGATTCACGCATTGGCGTTCTAATTGAAGTGAACTGTGAAACTGACTTTGTTGGTAGAGGTGAGAAATTCAAGGAGTTGGTTGATGATCTTGCAATGCAAGTTGTGGCCTGCCCACAGGTGCAGTTTGTATCCGTTGAAGATATTCCAGAGACTATTGTGAACAAAGAAAAGGAACTTGAAATGCAGAGAGAGGACCTGCTTTCAAAACCAGAGAACATTAGAGAAAAAATTGTCGAGGGAAGGATCTCAAAGAGGCTTGGGGAGCTTGCCCTTCTAGAGCAGCCTTTTATTAAGGATGACAGTGTTTTAGTGAAAGACTTGGTGAAGCAAACTGTTGCTGCACTCGGAGAGAACATTAAAGTGCGCCGTTTTGTTCGGTTTACTCTTGGGGAGACATCTGAAAGAGAAACAACAGTAACAGCATAACTTTAGGATAAGTACCATCAAGCATGAATGGTAACTGGGGAATCCATATGCATGTTACGAAAGCATATATGCAAGAGACTAATGTTGGAAACAGCAATTGATTCTTCATAATAACCAAATGTGCAATCGGCAGGGACACTTCTTCCTAATCTGTATCTACATTGAGGATACACGAGGACTAAATTTTGTGTTAATTCTCTACAGTTTGTATGTTGAAAAATATTAGTGGATGCATTTTTGAATTTCAAGTTTTATTAAGTTTTGATTACTGGTTTCATTAATTATTGACTCGTTACTTCTTATGTAAATGACTGATTTAAAACTGCATGGTATAGTTGAATTAGTTGATGGGCCATTTGTTGCTGTAAGTCAAATAATTCTCGTGCCATGTCCAAATTGGCATGCCATCTTGTGCCATGTTCTACTTCTTTCACATATAAAGTAGATACGGATGTTTTGCCCAACAAAATCTAGAGCATGTCGAGTTTTTCTTTCTTCTGAAAAATAAATTATTTTTCCCAAGAAAACTTAAAATGTTGATATTTTTTAAAGTAAATTAAGCTAAACAGATTCACTATTCTCCATTTCATATTGATTGACCTTTAAGATTTTTATTTATTTTTACAAATTAAGAAAAACAATTACTCCAAGACAATAGTATTTATTGAGTGCTAATTTTATCAAAATATCCTTACTCTCTTAATTTTTATAAATCCATCATTAAGTATTAAAAATAAGTATTACAAAACAATAGTATTCATTAGAGGCAAAATTGAAATAGAAGTTTTAATATTTCCATAAAAACTGAAATCGTCAACCAACATGAAAAATAAAATAAAATTGAATGCTAAAACGATAATCAATATGAAAAGGAGTATTATATTTTGCCTGAAGGGTTCACTGGTTCAAAAATTTCCCATACTTCACATGTGGAGCTAGGTAAATTTTTTTATAACCTTGTCTTGTGGTTATGATAGCAAGATGTTATGCAACTTTGTGCAATGGATTATTAAAACATCACCAAGTTTCATAATCAGACAACGTGTTATAACCAACTTGAAGAAGACACTCTGTATTTATAAGCAGAAAGAGCACTGTAACTTGCTCAAATTTATAGATACACACAACTAGAGAAGTGGCATCACCCAATTTAAGCTACAAGAGCTTGTCACAGAAGGTTTCTAATCCTTCTAGGTACCCAAAATTTTCTTTTTACTTGCAATCTTATCTATTCCAATACACTATCCTTGTCTGCATCTAGTATTTGTGCTTTGATGACTTGCTGCTGGTACAAAACGCCAGAGGTCCACAGCAATATCTACTTCCTTCTTCTTATGAAATTTGTACATTTTTGGTACATCATATCGCAGCTGCCAAAGCAATAAAATAAAATTAGATTTCAACCATAAGTCAGGTAAATTGCACTATGGCTAATATACAGATAACTGGTATAAGAAAACTATACAGGTAGAATTGTTAAATGGAATGGAAGATTTTGGGCAGTTCAAATCAAAGTTAAACCAAGCCTTTGAAAGAATCAGGTTGCATAGTGTGGGGAGGGGGGACCTGAGATGAAACTCATGGGCTCATCACATTTTGTTAGAAATAGCATTCCATATACAAACACTTAATTCAATTAATCTGGAAAGTGGTTCAAGTATCATAGGTGCAGAATACTGAGTTTGGCCACATACCTGACAGAAGTCTATTGATTAAACTAGAGCTGTTAAAATAACTTATCATTGATATTTGAAGTAATCTTATCTGTTGTTGGTTACAAGGAAATACATAGGAATAGGATTTACATTTTTTTCATGCAAAAATAACATCATGTATACAGAAAAAAATTCACTTTTATTGTAAGACTCAAAAACATCAAATATGAAGCAAACTTCACTAACCTCACATATAACTTCAGCACTGCTAGCATTGAAATCCCTTAATGCTGTTCGTTTCACATGCTGCAATCAGATAAAATTGAAAACATGCTATTGTCACAAATGGGGAGAAAATAGCCACACAGAATTATAGATTGCATGTGAATTCATGCTTATGCATTAATGAACATAAAAGAACTAAGCAAGCAATCAGCGAGAAGATATTGGTCGTGGTTTGTATTTTGTAGGAAATTTAAATGATTATAAGAATGGTTATTTTCTAAAATTACTGTATTGCTAAAATTTCATATTAAACCAGCAACCTGAACCACTACTTGTTTTAGTCTAAAAACATTTCATTGATGTTATGCCTAAACTTGAAGTGCAAGCTAGATGCAAAAGAATAACTGGGAGGAAAAATAGAATAGGTTTAATAGAATGAAGCCACACTAATGAAAATCCAAGCGAAAAGGTTGAAGAAAATAACACTAATGGCATCCTTGTGGAATGGGAAGCTTAGTAACTAATGGCCAGATATACCTTCTGTGAAAAAAGAAAAAAAAACTAAATATGATACAGGAGATAATAAGTCAAAAACAATTTGATCAGTCTTGCAGATCTCAATTACTCAATCTAATAATTAGAATTTAGAATTTAAAATAAAAACGACTTACATCTCTTGTTGAAGTCTTATGCAAGGAATAAACAGCTTGAGCAGCAACCTGACAAAAGGTAATATTAGAATTCCCATCAATCATATATTATAGATAAGCTTTGATGTTATTGCTTACCTTCAAAGCAACAGAGAGAAAATCCAAATCTGCACCTTTTTTCCGAGTACCAAATGGAGGATTCATTATGACTGTATCAACAATTCGACCTAGAGACAATACCCAGATAGCCATACGAGTTTGTAATAGAAAAATTTCAGCAACATATAAAATCTAGAGTTAGAACTTAGAATTGATTTTCAGCCAGCTTTCCCCTTAAATCGATGACTAGCTCACTTGAGCATTTTGTTTAACAACTACTAGAACAAGTAATCATACATGGAATACTTGTAAATAGCATACGATGTCCATGAGTCATATAAATAATGCATAAAGAATATGCCTGTTACTATAAGAATTAAGGACTCAATTCAGAAACACAGTGTAATCTGTTAAATTCTCAATTATAGTTTCTGGAGACATAATTAGAAGCAACTTGGAGAGTGAAAAAGTGTGTGAGGGAGAGAGAGATTAGTAAATTTCACCAAGCAACAAGCTTTCATTCAGACTTGCGTTGCTCCAAATTCCCAGTAATAGTTTCAACATAAAAACAAGCTTTCATATAGACCGGCGTTGCTCCAAATTCCCAGTAATAGTTTCAACATAAAAGTGCAAAGATCTACTTCATCAGAATAATTTGAACTCCATAAAATTCAACTACAAATACAATTAGTTCCAGGTACAAAACCAAACTGCTACAAAACCTCTTGATCAATAGAAAAACTCTAAGCTTGGTTGATTGAAATAAAAATAAAGACAGAATTTTATTACTAAGCTTGCACATCCTGAAATCAACTGGCATCATACAAAGTGGAATTCAAGTGCTTATAAACTTAGTTAGATCCTGTTCCTTAATATTTTCAAAGATAAAAGATATGCTTCATGTCCCATTGAAAAGGGTTATGCTTCAAGACACAAACATGTACAATGATATCGTATTATAAGACAGATGATGTGGAAAACTACCTCTCCATCCCAAGTCCATGACATTAGACTGAATAAAATCGATGTCAACCTGCAGTTTTAATTGAATAACAAAGGAATGTTGTGTATCGGTTATTAGTAGCCAACTTTAACATAATTATTGAATTTGATACAAAAAAAAAAGATTTATTTATTGTATCTAGAGCATAATAATGACCACTTTTATCTCCCCTTATTCCAATTTTATGCACAGTATTCAAAACATATAGAAAATTATTATTCTTTTCATCAAACAAGAGACTCGACAATTGCAAAACGAAACACATTGATCTATACACTCATTTACCATAATAATCAGGAGAAAGACAATACCTCAAGTTCCTCAGCATTATCAGAAGCTATTTCAAGAGATTCTGGATCAATGTCAATGCCAAGAACATGTCTGATCAATGCTAAGAAAAAAAAGAGAACATTAGACAAAGTAATACGAAAACATACTATTTGATTGAAAGGGGAAAAAGTATATGGGACACTGTTTTACTAAACATGAATTTGAAATTTAAAACTTGATATTTGATTTAAAAAAGCAGGAAACTTAAAATTTTAAAATATCCATAATGTGATTTTAATCTCAGATATCATTCTGGTAACATTAAAAAAGTTAGGGAATCAGAAACGATAAGAAAATCAAGATCCCCGAAAAAGTAAGCAGGGAAAGATGCAACTCACTCTGCACTCAACAGTGCAGCTGCAACTCCTAACGTACCACAACCGCATCCAAAGTCAGCCACTACTTTGTCGCAGACATCCTCAAAAGAATTCTCAGCCTGATTCTCATGAACAGCAAAGGAAACATAACTTTAACAAAGTGGAAAAGACTATAACTATTTTCAGACTAACTAAGCAAAAATTATTCCCTAAATCTTTTGCAAATCCACACACACATTCACATAATTGAATTGATTTACTAAAATACCCTCCCCATCTTTCCCTAATCCCTACAACCAGTTAAAATTGCTATTTTACCAACAACAAGAATCATAATTAGATGCTTACTATCACACCACAAAAGAGACCAACAAGTACCATTTTGCATATACTATGTTGGTCAACTTCCACAAACAAGAATACATTAAAAAAAAAACTATTAACAAGCACCCCATGATGGACATGGGATAAGGCAAAAATAATCCAACTTTAGCATATTTGATGAATAAAAGAGTGAAACAAGAAAGATGGTAAATAAAGGGAAAGAGGGAACACAGTGAAAAGCATTCGAGAAGCTATATGGGGTCCTGTTGGGTACTGTTCAAGCTCCACCTGCATGATGCCACAACCCACAAACACAAACAAGAAAGAAGTGATGAGTGTGCAATGTTGTAACAATAGATAGATAGATAGATAGAAGAAATAAAAAGTTGGAAATTGTGAAAGACAGTGAGAGAAAGGAGAAAGCTTTTACCTTGGGTTGAGGGAACTGTTGGAGACCACCGAGGAGACCTTCCAACTGCTTAAGCTTCATGTTTTCCGGCAATCCAAACCTTCACCTTCCATCGTTTCTACCTTAATTTTGTATCATACCTTTCATTCTCTGCTTCCACCATTTCCACTCGGAAGGCCCGGCCCAATCAATATGAATAAACTTAAATTGGGCTTATTCTCTCTTTTCTTTTTTATTTGATTGTTTTGGGTGATTTGATGTAGGAGTTGCTATTGGTCCCAATACCTTTTCTATTCACCCCTGACAACTTTCAAAATTTCCAAAAATACCCGTTTCCATTTTTTATAGTGGAAACACACTTTCGTTGCACTAGTACATGTGCAAAAAATGTTGTGTGACGAAAGTGTGATTCTATTATACATTGAAATCGTGATTTTGTTATATATTTTTTTCACACTCTCACTAGTGTAGCATAATTGTACTTTCGATATGTAATTGGAATTGCGAAAAAAAAATGCACAACAGACTGTTGTGTAAATTTCAAAATGAAACCATGATTTTGTTATATTGACAAACATGAAAAAAAAAACCGTGAACAAGGAAGGAGGGCTTCGTGAGCCAAGGAGGGAAGAAGAAAAGAAGGAAGGAATGAAGAAAGGGAAAGAGAAAAGGAAGGAAGATTGGTGGGAAGGGTGGGTGTCAATAATTGGAGGAAGGATAAAGGGTATTTTAGTCTTTTCCATGTGCTAGTAGGGGTCAATAGCATATTTGGAGAGACCAATATCAAATTCCTGCGATATTAAAATGGAGACGTAAAAAGTGGTCCGGCCCAATCAATCTACAAAAAGTGCATTGGGCTTATCATCCCATTTTTACTTCTACATTCCCTTCACTTTTTTTATCCCTAACATACCTAGTCTCTTTTTCATGTCTTTACACGTTATGCATCTTCAGAAAAAACACACTGATAGAGGACTATCTAAGGATTATGAAGTTCTAGAAGCACTCCATGATTTGAAAGGTCTGATGACAAGATCCAAAGTCAAGTTTCTTCAAGAAGAGATGACCAAGAGAATCATGGTTGGACTAGTTAACAAGGGCAAAAATGAAGGAAGACACAAGGAGTTGAATTAGAACACCTTGAAGATTATGGGTGAGCGTGCGTTACTCGCTTAGCGCGAGGTCTTGGCTCGCTTAGCACACCTATCGTGCTCAACCCAATTCCTTTAATTAGGCTCAGCGCACCCATCGCGCTCAACCCAATTCCTTGGCAGAGAGGTTTTTGGGCTTAGCGTGCAAATGGCTCTCTCAGCACGTCACCTCTACGAGAACTTTTATAATTATGTTTATTTTTGTAATGGACTTTAATATTACCAAAAATAGGTCTAAACTTACATTTTTAGGAGATTATTAGAGGTTTAACACTATAAGTACTTAGTTATATGCTATTTTTGGATGACTTTTGATTAATGAAATTAAACATTTGCTTGAATTGAGAGCTTAGCCTTTTCATGGTTCTTGACTGAAACCAAATCGATTCTTATCAAAGAAGCTTTCCTTTGTGGCGAATCCTCCTTTGACTTATCGCTCCATTACGGATCGCAGCATCCTTCATCATCATTTCTTAATCTTCTCCATTTTTCTGTTTAAGTTTCAAACAACAATTCATGGAGTCTTGAAATTTATAATTCGAAAACGATCCAATCCAAACATTCATGTCTTGGTAGTTATCACACACACCCCCCCTCGTTAAAGATGAAGGTTTTGGTTAGTTAACATTTTTCTTATTAACAAATGCTAATTATTAATTTGTTAGTTTTTATTAATAGAAAGAATCGAACATGTAACTTATTTCTCCTTCCTTTCTTTTTAATTACTCAATCAATTTTATATATCCATGATGATTAGTTAACACTAACACCCATTATTACACTCATCCTTTAGTGTCTGGCTTTGGCAATTCGCATCTTACTAACACCCATTATTACATACACTCATCCTTTAGTGTTGGGCTTTGGCAATTTACATCTTTCTAACATTGATTTGTATTGTCCCGATTGGTTTGTCTCTGGTATCCATAGTCCCCAAGGAATAATTTTTCCGACATATATTAGTTGTTAAGATGATTTGCTGACAATTGCAGAAAAATAAGACTGATGTGACTGCAGTTGCGATCATGATGCGAATGTGGAGTGTCAAAATACTTTGACATTATGGCTGCAATTACGATTAAGATCTCAATTTAAAACCATGGGTGTCTTTATGCGCACAATAGTTCACTCCTATGGGGTCCTAAACAACACCCTGTGTATGTATTGTTTTACATGTTTGATGGAGTCAACAGAACCAGGATTTGGAATCCTTCCATGAGCCCACATGTGCTGGTGATATGTGCGTAGCACATGATGTTTTCAAGCTTAATTAAGCTATTAAATGCATCAATTTATATGATAAATAGCTTCCATTTGGTGTGAATATGACGCATATGCTTTAATGATATAATTTGGTCAATATTGAAGTGTTTGGCAGGAAATCAGAGCAAAAAGAGCTGCAGAGAAGAACATCAGGAGTTGTGGCGCTATCCGCGCCACATTTCGCGCCACCAGCGCCAGCTGGAAACCATGGCACCGTCCGCGTGAAGTCCCGCGCCACCCGCGCGGGAACTACCCTGGAAATTGAAGATCCTCTGGAAGTTGGCGCGATCAACGCCAATTCCCGCATGGTCCGCGCCATCCATTCGGGAAGCTGGCACCATCAGCGCCACATGTCGCGCGGTCAACACCAAGGTTAAAGAGATGGCGCGATCCGCGCCAGACCTCGATTCTGCAGAAATCTGATGCTGTCAAGGGCCAAACTTAGGATTTCACCTACCCAAGTATAAATAGCAATGCCCACTTCAGTTTTGGGGATCTTTTTGGACGAAAGTTCATCACCAAAGGAGAAGGAGAAGCTTGGGAGTTGACTCAAGGTTTAGGTGTGAGGGGAAGAGGGTTCTTCCCTCTTCCCTTCCTCTTCTTCCTTGTACATATCTTCAAGCATGCTTCCTTTTGTTGTACCAAGGCCATCCTTGTTAGGTTTGGCTAGTTTCCTTTTGTATTTAGGGCAAGCATTTAATGTACCTTCCATTTGGATTGGGTTGTATTTAATGTTCATTAATGCTATGTTATTTCATTACGCTTTGCTTGAATGTTTTCTTCTCTTCTCTAGACTTGATCAACCTAGTTGAGAGCTGAGAGCTAGGGTTCACAATAGGGATATTGGGGCCTTAGTCTTGGAACTAAGTGTGGTGACTTGTTTTACATCACCTAGGGATAGGGGCGTAAGCTTGCAATCTTCTTATGCATCACTTAATGCTTAACCTAATAAATGCTACTAAGGGATTAGGGTATTGAAAGGGGTTAAAGGGTTAATGTCACTAAGGAATTAGGGCTTAACTATTAATGAATGAGGATGCATGATTGAGTAGCTAATGTAGATGAGTGTTGCAAACAATCCATGTAAGAATGTTAGGAGCATGGAGTGTGGGTTTCTGAAGCTACCTTAGGTTACGCTTGGTGCAACCACTATCTATCTTGTATATATCGCTTTATGTTTATATTTAGTTTTTACATTTACTTCGCACAACAACACATTTCTCTCGATATTTTGTTCTCCAACCTAAAGATAGGATTTATGAGTTAATTGGTCAAACAATCCTCGTGGGACGATAACTCTCTTATCACTTTATTACTT
>PYAF01002923.1:509080-525870 GCA_007407185.1 Glycine tomentella | reverse complement strand
TACCTTAGGTTACGCTTGGTGCAACCACTATCTATCTTGTATATATCGCTTTATGTTTATATTTAGTTTTTACATTTACTTCGCACAACAACACATTTCTCTCGATATTTTGTTCTCCAACCTAAAGATAGGATTTATGAGTTAATTGGTCAAACAATCCTCGTGGGACGATAACTCTCTTATCACTTTATTACTTGAGTGATCGGTGCACTTGCCGAGTACGCAACAGCTAGTGATCATCATAGGAGGGGCAAAGTGATTAGACAATAGTGAAGACCGTCCACAGTATGCAATTGTTGTCAATGATGGAAACTTCGCCGGGAACACTAACGGTGGTTCCAATATATGCAACAATTTATATGTTTATCAAGGGAAGGGAAGAACCTAACTTGATTACCCAAATTAATTAATGTCAACTCTAGTTTTGTGTTGTGCTAATTAGTTTTATGAGTTGACTTTGAAAATTGATTGTGAATTCATTTGTGATAAAAAAAAATTATCTTACGTTTCATGTTAGGATCATAATGGTGGATTAAGATGTCTAAATTTGTGAAAAGAATTGCATTGTCCGTTGATTTAATTTGTTAAATGGTAAATTTATCTTTAGAAATTTAACAAGTTTTAATAAATTTGAAGGATGAGATTCAGAACTGCACATTTTGTTCCCTAGAAAAAAAAAACTGCACATTTTGCAGTTCGTTTGCAAGGGGGTCCTATTCCTAATATAATGGTAGTGTTAGTCAATCGTTGCTTTTTGCATCTACTCATTAGAACATGTGTTTTTTATGTCTCTCTCTTGCACAAACACACACGTCAATGGTCGCTCATGTTCTGATCTGTTTTCTTGAATCAACAACCAAAGGTTAAAGCCTACAAAAAACAAAACAACCAAGTTCAAAGTCAAAGAATTTAAAATATGATGAAAATAGGAGCATAAACTTGAATGATGGATGAGCAATAAAAATGATAATCAAAATGCATGTGAATAAAAACACACAGAACTGCGTCACCCCCATCATTATCCCATCTTTATCAGTCAACATTCACTGAAACCAACATCGATCCCATTGATCATTTTCATCTGGAACAAAGCCAGACCTAGAGATTCCACAACTGCATGCATATTTATCCACTGTATATATATATAATATTATATACTTTACAATTTTAATTATTTTTTTAAAGATAACTTCATGTATTATGTAATTCTTTTTATTTCAATGTTGGCTTTAAATTTTTTTAAATATTTTAATTTCATTAAGTGTGTAAATTAGTTTATTACATCATTATACATTTATTTAAATCCTTTTTTTTAAAAAACAAGGTTTCTTTTTACTTTTAATCTTTATTATTCTTATAATTATTTCTTATTTTTTAGAATCCTGCCTTTTAGAAAAAATCCCCATATCCATCAAAAAGTGTTTCACAAATGAAATCCAACAAAAATGCAAAAATTAAGTATATTTCCAAAACTATTTATATTATATATACTTACTCGCAGTGTTATTAAAACTGGTTCGACCATTGATACGATCGAAGTCGTGAGTTAGTGGGTTAATGGTCTAACCGGTGGGTCGGAAATTGATTTGGTTTAACCTGATATATATTAAATTAAAAATTATATATGTATTTATTATATATAAGTATATAACTAACATTATTTGAGTAAAAAAAACTCATTCATACTCCAAAATCCAAAATAACAATTGATAATAATTCAAAATTTTTAAAAAAAAAATCCAAAAAAAATCCAAAAACTAAAATTGTGAACCTGACCACTCTGACCCGAACGAGTTAAATCGGATTTGACCGAGTCAACTATATAACCGGTCCAATAGTGGAATCGAACTGATTATGCTACCAGATCTCGATCCGACCGACCGGACCGACATGATTTTAATAACTATTTACTCGTTTATAGTATATAGATATGTTTATAATAATTAAAAGGAGCATTATCAACATATAAAACTATAATATAGTTTCTTTATAATAAAAAATCCATAATATAGTTAAGAATTAATGTTTTAAGTAGCTATATAAAGTATATGTGATTCACTAATAAATAAAACAAATTACTGTTTACCTTGTCAATTATAGTTGTGTAGATTCTATTACGAACGTACAGAATTATTGTTTTATAATACGAGAAATTTCTTTTAATTTGTTTGTGTTCATCATGTTTTACATGATTGTTTTTGTTTTTTTCTTTCAGAAATGAAATACCTCATGTTTTCTGCACAAAAATTTAAGAAAAATGGTTTTTTATGTTATTAAAGAAAACAAACACCCGGCCCCCACAATAGATATAAAAGCTAGAATCGATCAAGTGGAAATTAGAATCAAGAATCAAACAAGTTGAAGTATAAATCCATCGGTAAAAGGCAATGGCACTGGCACAATACAGAGAAAAATAGTTTGGGAAATATGATAGAGAATTGGATGCTACATGTAGCAGAGTGCAAAGATTATTCTGTAATCGATCCATATATTTATAATTTTCATATGTGAATATTCCAACTATGCAATAACAAGAGAAGAAGACCTACTTAAATTTAGTTACCCTCAACTGATCCATTCCAATTTTACATATATGTATAATTTTCATATATTATAGAATTTCTATGATACCCCATAAATTTTGGAAGTTCTTGTAAATTTCGTTTTTAAACCAACAGTTATTAAGTTATGTTGCATGTCATCATTTTTATATTTATTAGTATCAATTTTATTATATATTCCAATTTAATTTGTGTTTAATTAAAATATCAAATCGTCTTTTTTTCTCTTTCTCCCAAAACTTCAAAAAGCAGTCGTGATTGTGTGACACAAATAATTCTCTTAAAAATAAATTACCCCCAACAGATGGAAAGATGACCTCACTAGAGTTAGTCGGTTAATCATGTTCATATAGATATTAATTATGGATAAAATCAATAGATACGAAAGAATATAACAAATGGAAGGATGGAACAAAACAAAAATAAAAGAGATCGAGCAACAGAAGGATCGAGTCAAAGAAGACAAATATGCATGAAATTAAGTGCGATAGAGAATTAGATGCATGCTACGGTAATTGAATGAATTAATCTGCGGAAGAATAACGCTTCCCTTGCGGATATGGTGCAAAGATTCTATAGTCCGTTAATAAATTACCCCTAATTCTATGATCATCCCAAGCAAGCATACAAGTCTTCTTGAGTGTCATTAAAAGAAGTAAATATTTGTCTTATAATGTATATGTGAAAAATATTTAAATTTATTTTACTTTTAATGCATGATTTTATTAATTGTTTTCCGTTTTTAACGATTAGACTCAAATTTAATGGAAGAATAGAACAAAAGCAAAAGGCAACACCATTATCAGAATCATTCAATAAAGAGAGAACAGTGGTGTTGAAAATATGTTGGAGAATTAGATTCCACCTAAATTAATTTATTAATCTGCCCTATATTAACCCTTACTCCATGTTAATGTGCGAAGAATCTATATTGTGTGTATTTATGATTTTCCCATACGAACCGAATAATGCAGAGCAGGAAGATCATTTGATTATTTCAAGTGAAGTGGTTCTCATAAAAAAAGAAAATCAAGTAAAGTGGTCAGATATATAGACATAAGTTTGTCTTCACGTTAATCGGATCGAAGTAATCCATTTACGTCGTCGAGTTGCAAGGGCAGGTAAGGCTCTGATTATTTCTACTCAGATTTTAATTCTAGTTTTGTTGATTATTTCATTATGATGATGCATGTTCTAGCTAGAACCATGCATACTGACACACATGGGATTAGTCCTGACGACTTTTGGTTTTCTTAAAAATGGAAACTATTCTTACCATACACTATGAGAAGGTACGGGATACATAAACCAGAGATCAGAGGTGGGAAGAGATTTGTATGAGAATTGATGGATATTAAAAGGGAGTACGTTCGGTGTACAATTTTATATACCACAAAAAGGGATGGGAAAGGAGGAGAGAAAAATACGAGGTTAAATTTTTAAGCTGATAAAAAGAGATAAAATAAAAATGTTATGAATAATTATGTTTAAAAGTCCTTAAAAAAAACTATGTTTATAGTCCATGCAATATGTCTCTTTTATATTATAATTTTTTTTTAATTTTATTTTTATTTTGATCCTTGTTATGTTTATCTTAATCTCTATAATATATTCATTTTTGTTTGTCTTAGTTATATATATATATATATATATATATATATGCAGATAATTTTCTTTAATTTAGCTCCTCTCAATTTTTTTCCGAAACTAATTTAAAATAAATTAAATATTGTAAAGACAAACAAAAAACATTTTAAACTAAATAAGAGATATATTATATTGTAGCACAAATACATAATTAGTCCATGATGTTAAATAAAATTGTTGTGGTACAAATGATAGCTATGTGTACGTACGTATATAGGAACTATATGCCGTTTAGCCTAGCCTTGCCGAAGAATAAATCTTACTCTATAATCTCTATGCACATATTTAAGATTTTGCCATGTTTGAACGCAACCCAAACCAGCTGTTGTTGTAAGATAGATTAATATGGAAGAGTGTTAAGAATATATTTTCTAAGCATATTTCTTTAAATATTATATTTTTTTATTACTTAAAATTTTTTAAAAATCATAAAATTAGAAGAGAAGAACATTGAATATGATGTATAATCCATAAAATTTTATTATTTTGAATAAATTTCAACCTATTAGAAGAACTATTTACAAAAAAGAGTGTGCCAAATAATATAATATATTGCTAGCTTGCATTTTTCATTTATAATTATACATGTATTCATGCAGGTATAGGTACAGTAGTATTGTTGAAAATCGTCTAATATATACACATGGGAAACGCTCCTGGCAGCTTTCCTCTTCTGGGAAATGGAGACAGTTCTTACCATTTTCAACTGGGCGAATTGGCTTCCATTAGCATGAAAGGAGAGACAAAGTGGGAAGATAATGGAAAAAGGAACAATAAATGGGAAGTCTCATACAACGTAGAAGGATTAACTTGTACACTCTCCATAATCAAAAGCACGGGAATGAATTCAGACATGTTAAGGATCGACATCGAAGATATTACATATCGGGAAGAAACCAATAGCAAAGAAATAAAAAAATATTCTAGGTTTGGCCAAAGTCTGCGAAGAGCTGAAGCCGGTCTTCTTGACGTAGAACCTATGACGACTCGTTTCGAAACAATAGATAGACGTGGAGGACTATGTTTGTATAGTTATCCAAAGTATGATCCCTACACAAAAAAGACTACTAATTCATCGGGCGGCGTGACTTCAATGACCATTTGTCCGTATGGGTCGTCTGGAACTAGGAAGGGTCTTTATGTTACCGAGTGGAAGAAAAAGAAAGAGAATGAGAAGCCTTACATGGGAACCATAGCACATTATTATGCTAATAAGAGCAAAAATTTATCTAAAAGAAGAATCGATGTTGGTCTTTCTATGATGGTAAAGATTCGAGTGTCAAATGATGCATTCTTTTTCACCGTAGATGGCCCTGTCCAACACCCTTCATCGGCATTATTTTACATGATTGAAGAAGTCACCCGAACCGGGATGTGGACACCTAGGGCATGCCCACACTGTGCCAATATCCAAAGGCAGCGTAGATGGCAGTCTGAGAGTGACGACAGTGACAACCTTCCTGTAACACCAGGTCATGGTCATGGCAATTGGCAAAACATAAGAAATCGTGGAGTATTCAACGGGGATGGTAACGGTAGTAACTATGAGAGAAATGTCATGCTTTTTATAAACAAGTTCTTTACTTGATATTATGCTAGCTCCTACAATGTAGATGCTATAATAAAATCATTCAATCAAAATTGAGAACAAAAAAATAGTATTTTTTTTTTTAATAAAATCTAACTAACAGAAAGAGTTAGAAAAGAAGTTGTGAGATGAATGCCGCTAGCTAACATTTCTGTTAATATCAAATAATAGTATGATTACAATTAAGAAGAATTTCGTGATCATGAAAATAAGATAGAAAGTGAGTGAATATATAAATTCATCGTTTTCGTAAGATTTAATATTAAAATTGTACATTATATACCATAACTAGTGAATTTCATAATTAAAATTAGATTTATATTCACCAAAATTTTATATAATTTATTCTATAGTATTTAACTTGAAGTGATCGTTCTACAATAAAAAATTCAAAAATTTCATTTGCATCATATAATTCAGTATAAGAAAAATCATTATTTTGCAACGGAATATTTTTCACGAATTTTTTTGGTCGGAAATGTTTTAATTATCAATGGAATTTACTAATGAAAAGTATTCTATGTGAAAATGCTTGATTTACTGACAGAATTTACCTACGTACAAATTTTTCGTTGGAAAGAAAAAATTATCGACAAATTTTTATCCATTGATTTTATTCTGTCAGAAATTTGAATATTACCAACTGATTTTTTCAACGAAATAAGTTTCCGTCAAAAATTAAAATTATACCCAAATTTAATATAATCCAACCCTAACGAGGGACTCAACGTCTTCCTTTGGTAATTTTTGAAAGTTGTATGTTCTATGTTGTTGTGACACTACCGTCGAACGACACCGCACAATAGGTCTATGCGAAGAACTTGTCCTTGAGGAAGAAGAAGACGAACAATAGAAGGGTTTCATTGCGATTGTTAACCTCCAAAATCCAATTCCCCCATCTCTTTTTCGTTTCATCCTCCATTTAGGTTTTACTCCATTTCCCCCTCTCTCTCTGTCGTTTCATCATCTTTTTTCCCCATATTAATCAAGCAATTTTCATTATTAATGAAGACGAAGAAGAGAAGGTTTTTAATTTGTTTAATTTTGTTTCATCATCAGGCTTACAAAGAAACTCTACCTTTACCCTAATATAAGGATTAAGATGCAATGACATAAAAATTAAAAATATGCTAGCTGATTTTTAATTAATGACTAGGAAGGATTTAGGCAATCAAATGAAAGCATTCGTTGACATGCATATTGTTACTTAGTTGCTCTGGCATGACATTGACTTCCAACATAATGGCATATATAACAGTAATTGTCTACAAGCATCTCTTTCAGTTTCCTACATATACCATTTCAATTTTCATTTTTTTTTTTGCCACACTCTATATATACGCATTTAGATATAGTTGTAGATTCATAAATCTACTTGGGGGCACATGGAGTTTGGACCTTTAACTGAAATAGTAAGAGAGTATATATAGTAGTCAATAATATACCATCTGCAAATTGCATTCACAAGTCACAAGTCATTATTATCTTCATGTTTGGTAGCCCCTTTTGCAACGACTTTGAACGATTTTTCAGACGCTTTTAATTCCATTAGGCTCCCTGCATTGTGTTAATTCCAATCTGAATGCATAACTGGTTAACGGGACATATAGACATGTTGAGTTATTTTTATGGAGACAGACAGTAGGGAAAGTGCATAGAGCTAGTTTTTTGGCTTTTTCTAGATGAAAAGATGAAGGGTTAAAGGAGATGTGGATTTAATTATCAAAGGGCACATTGTCATATATGTGGAAACAATAATATAAGTAGAGACAAATTAATTATTATATAGCAGTATGTAATACATAATTAAACTTCTTAGCATTATTCACTAAACAAACAAATGAATAATTCACTAACCACTGTCATACTTGTTTCATTCCTTATTTAATATTTAATTTATTTTATAATGTTTGTAAATGGTCAATTTGTTGAAGACAAATCTAGGCAAACACATGTGAGATCATTATCTTGCTTGCTCTTTAATTTTTTTAAATTTTTATTATATTTATTAAATAAAGATTGTTTATGAATGACAAGAAGAATTTGAGGCTAGACTATCTCAAGCTAGGTATGATGTTACATTAAGTGTTGGTGAATCAGAAATGACTCCTTTAGATCCAACTGAAGAACAAACACTTAGGACTCGGTGTTGGGTTGCAGCTACAAGACCAAAGCATAAGATTCAGCAGGTTTAAATGAAGAGATGATAGCTTCATGCAACATATGCAAGGATCTTCTAGTCACGCTCAAGATTCAACAGAGATTAATCGACTAAGGGAGGAACTTCGTCAATCGAAGGAGGAAACATGTGTATTTCAGTCAATCGTATTTTAGTTCCTACCTGCTGAAGCGCAAAACATTGTTCATCAACATCAACAACATGACCAACAGCAGTCGACCAGCAACAACAACAATACAATGACCAATCACATGACGAGCAACAACAATACGATGACCACCAGAGGCACTCTGCCAATGACTATTTTGATTACTGACTTAGCAAAACAAAATTACTATTAACATATAAGACATTGTGCGTTTATTTTAGATTTATTTTGAATTTAAGTCAATTTGTTTTACCATTTGTTTTGGATATATGAATTTGAGTATTTCATTATTTACATGTATGTGTTAATTTCAATATTGACGTAAAATAAAATAAATGAAAAGTATATATTTGTAAATTACCGATGTTAAATAATAAAAATAAAAATAAAAAAATATTGAAAAAAAGTTACCGACGGATATTTCTATGGGTAATTTTTGACGATTTTATATGTAAAAATTTATCGACGAAAAAATTAGTGAAAAATTACCCATGGATTTTACCATAAAAAATGACCCACGAAAAAATCTGTGACTAGTTTCTGACATACACTATCGACGGACAACAAAATTTCCTCGATTAAAATTTCTTATGAGCATTGTACCGACGGATTTTTGTCTACCAGAAATATTGAGTTACCGACGAATTTTAGAGATTATCGATGGATTTGTGCCGTCAAAAATGGCATTGTTTTTCTTATTAGAGAAAAAAGATTATGTACTAACAATATAAAGTAATTTTAAATTATCATTTAATCACAACAAATCAATAAATTAAAAATTATTTAAAATTTTAAAAAAATATTGAAAAAATAAATTTTACCAATTTTTATATATTTTTCTAAAATGGTTTCGAGTTCAAAGTCATAAAAAACTTTACAACTTTGAAGTCGTAAAGTTTTTTTATTAAAAAATTGGTAAAAAAAATTTTTTTCCCAATTTTTAAAAATTTGTAAATTATTTTTTACTTTAATTATTTAGTAAATAAATGTAAAAAATATATAAAATATATTTTAAAAAAATTTAAATAAAAATTATTTTCAATTTTTAAAAAAATATAAACAAAAAAATGAAATACTAAACTAAAAAAAATGTAAAAATATAATATAGAAAAATTTATGACTTCTAAAAAAAATATACAACTATAAAGTCGTAAAACCAATAAAATAGAAAATCATACAACTTCAAAGTCGTAACTCTTAAAAAAAATTTAACTAAGTCATAAAAAATATTACGACTTCAGTTTAAAAAGTAAAAAATAAATAATTGTTGCTTCTTTAAAGTCATAATTTTTTTTGAAAAAATTAAGTTGAAGTTGTAAACTCTTTTACAACTCCAGTTAAAAAAATTATAATTCGTAACATTGGTTATGACTTCTAACTTAGAAGTCTTAACATCTGTTACAACTTATCCTCTTTTAAAAAATTATTTGAAATCGACCTCCAAATGATAATAAACCAAATAAACACCCCCAAATGGTAATAAAACCCATGCTTTAATATCAAAGGACTCTTATATGATGGGACATGTTAGAGATATAAAAGTCTTGTTTCTTAACATAACAATTTATTTATTTATTGATACTTGGTCCTTTGCAATCACAAGATGCAAATTTGTTAATGTCAACAGGCATTAGAAAGAGATACCATGACTAGATTGCTACTTACCACCCAATAGTGAAATCTTGGAACATCTCTATGGTCCTTACATCTAAATATCAACCACCAAGGCATCATCATATTTGCTTGTTGATTTCATGACAATGCACCCCACAATTGCTCCCTCTGCACTTGTCTCGATGGTATTGAAGCAAACACAATAGAAAACCAACATATTATTAATATTATTCCTAAATATCAATTCAATCAATTGGGATAAAATATCAATAGAAGGGTTGGGATTGAAACCCCTGCAAAGCAAGTTGTCTAAAGTCCTCCTTAACCTTAAATTCAGAGGCACCTCGTTGTATTCAGATCTTAAGGTCTTGTAAAGATCTATCACAGAAGAAGAATAAGAAGGTTTTGCAATAGATTCAACACACACTCCCTCACTCTCCTTCTCTTCACCTTTCCCTTTCCCTTTCAATCAAACCGCCCTTATCCAATTTTCTGGTGGGCGACGGTGTTGGCGTCGAAGCCGAGGAACGCGAAGGGGCCAGGGGTAATGATTGTAGGGAGCGTGGCGAAGATGTCGAAACAAAAGGAAAGATATGTTGTAGATGTTTTTGGGGGTGTCAAGAAGGAGGAGCCTGGAGTCGCGGAAGGGGTGGTCTACTTTTCCAAAAACTTCTAGAACACAGATTTTGTAATGCCCTGTATGCATCCGGTTCATTAACATTCATTTATGATCCTTAAGCGCAGCCATTAATTAAAACTAACCAATTCGAAAGCAATAAACAAAATGACATCATCAAATATCATCAACAATAACATCTTTACATTATGTGTGGTAATTACACGCCTTATACAACCAGAGGACCAAAATAAGCCATATGCATATATCTCAATAATGGTTGTACAAAATAAGGTATCATATACCACGTCCTCTCATCATACATCAATATCTCTCAGGATAAATACATACAACAAAATGTGCATCGTCTCACCAAGGGTACAAAATACAGGCATAACAAAACACTGAGCCAACATGCTCTCATAAAATATGCCTAAGGTTCACACAGAACCATATCCCTACTCGGGCCTCTTGCCCTGGGATTCACCATCCGCTTGTTGAGCATCACCTGCAAAAATATAATCCCCACACACGGAGTGAGATACAAATCTCAGTAAACTCAAGGTTCTTGGAGGTCTCTCCTCCCCCTGGTTCACTTCCATGACATATAATATCAAAATTGGCATCACACAATCTAGCAATCACGGCTCTCATAAAACACATCACATATATATCACAACACAGGTGTCATTTCGTTGGGCGCTACCAACATCAGGAATGCAACACAGGTATAGCATATATATATATATATATGTGTGTGTGTGTGTGTGTGTGTATCAATATCAATGCCTGAGGAAGATCATCCACGACGAGTACATTCTCTTAGGTTTTCTATTCATATAATTGACTACGAAGAGTTGTTCCACATGACTTTGGCTCTTCGGGAAGTCCATATATAGTCTATTCTACTGGCCAAAGAATCTCATCAATCACACAACATATCATCACAATGTATATCATATACATATTCTCAATAAAAGCAGTAACACACAATTTCAATACACATGCATTATGACATTTAACAACCATCACTCCCTCGGAGTATGGTGGAACACAGTCAAGGGGAAACACTCCCAAGAACAAAGAGTTTACCTGCTCTTAGTGCTACACTGGCTCTCTTGGCTTCGTGGTTACAACCACCAGTAACATCTGTATCACGCCCTACAAAAGGTATATAGTCAATCAATAACGGTTCTCAACCGTTGAATGAAAAGAAACACAATTCTTTTCCATTAAAACCTCTTTTACTCTATTCCCAAGTGATAAGGGCTAGTCACATAATTAGTGATCTACAGACCCCCAGAAGGATCTATCTCGGCCTAACCAAGGCACTAGAGTCTCCCTAAGACTTTGTATAACCCAATTCAAAGAGTTTAATACTCTATCCATGCCAAAATTCAAAGATTATCAATATGGCTAAAAAGGTTACTTCAACACATTTTCACCGTTTATTTAGTCTCCTAGGCACATCTTGTGAAGGCACTAAGGCTCATATACATCATAATATCATCAATCCAGCCAACATTCTTCCAACACATGCATTTCTCATACCCAAATTCCAAAGTCCATAAAATTAATATTTCAAGGCTAAATCTTCATCACAACAACCTCCCAAGCACACTTTTTTAAAGGACTCAAGACTAATTTCAGCTCTAACTCAAATGGGCCACTATTCCCCTCAAGAACAAATTCTTAAATAATCGGTAAAAGTTGTGTTTCTTACCTCTAAAATGACAAGGAAGGCTAAAAGACAAGTTCTCCAAGCTTGAATGTCCTTAACACTTCTTCTTTCCCCTCCAAACTCAAACTCTGTGAAGTTCCCTAGAGAAAACGATATCTCCGTTTGATGGTTTTCAAGGGAAATGGAGGTTGGAATCTAGTTCATTGGATGATTTCCTTCAACTTTTATGTTGGGTGCTAAAGGTTTTGGTCAAGGAATGAAGGATTATGAAGCTTCCCAAGCTTGTTAATGGCAGAAACGTAAAGAAGAAGAAGAAGAAAAAGAAGAAGAAGAAGAAGAAGGTTATGTTTTTGGCCCAAAATGAGATAAACGTCATTTTTAAGTGACTCAGCCCGCGTCCCGCGCTAACGACGCCAATCTGGCGCTCATCGCGCTAGATTCCAGAGAGAAAATGGCCTCTGGCGCGTCTCCCGCGCTACTAACGCCACTACAGCTGGTGTTAATCGCACCAATCTGGCGCTAACCACACCTTATATTTTTTTTTAACCTTGGTTATCATAGATGTAGTTGTGGATCCTTCCACAGCTTCTTCCACAAAACTATGGTAGTCTCAAAAATTAAATTTACTAATTTTTATTTTATTTTAAAAATGAGTGTTAAAGTGTTTCAAAAACAATTTAAAAATTATTTCAACTCTATTTTTATTAAATACATTTTATTTCAAAAATTACATTTAAAAATTAAAGACTCAATCAACGCAAACGATCTCTTAGGAAAAAGGTTGTAAACCTATATCTCAAGTTTCTGTACCGTTAAAGAAATTAAACGCTCATACTATAAAAAGGATTGAAATTAAATGAATATCCAACAAGTGGAAGAATCAAACGACAAAAAAAGAGAATGGAATAAATAAGTGAATAAGACAAAGATCAAAGTGGAGTAGAAATTATGTTAGAGAATTAGGTGCTGTGTGATTGAAATAATCAGTGAAAGAAGAACCCTTCTCTTGTAGATATGGTGCAAAGATTCCCTATTAAATAAATCTCCCCTATGAACATGATACTCTAGTCATCACCATGCAGAGCAGAGAAAAAACCTAGGTAACCGGCCACTTCCACTCACTGGGTACTGAATTCCCTGCCCCATAAAGCATACTACTTACAGTACCCTTATAATGTGTTTTGCGGGTAATTAATTACCACATATTTTAAGTACCCTTCAAGTCCACTCTCATCTCATAGGTTCTCTATTTTTCCAACTCAGTAATTTATAGCTGCTTGTGGACAGATACAGACAGAGACAAGAGAAAGGACTTTTTGACGAAAATAGAAAAAAGAAATGTTTATCTAAAACTAAAAGGTGTAGTAAGAAAATTATTTACATAATATATCTTAAACTAATGTAAAAAAAAGTAGTTTTTTTACCTCAATCATATCTATAATCTATTACGTCAATTATATCCATAATTGAATAAAAAAGGGAAATCACTCATACAATGGTTAAATACGAGAGTGTCCGGTCGGAGCTGTAGCAATTGAATCAATTCATTTAAAAAATAACTATTTTCTCAATTAAGAATAAACAACACAGTTTAATTTTTATACAGTGAAAAAAATATACATGATCAACCTATCAAAATTTATATAAAGTCAGTTTATTTAACCTTATTTTATAAAAGAAATATTTATTTAATAAAATAAGTAGAATTCTATTTTTATAATGTGTTTGCTTAAACTGTTTTTATTTAAAATAAACAATTTTCTATTTTTTAAGAAGAAATTACATCTATTTATTAAAAAATAATTTTTTTAAAGTACTTATTTTAAAGCTATTTTTTTTAAAAAAATTTAAACAAATTCATCCACAATAATTTATAATAGTATATGTCATCTTTCTACATCGGTTGTTAAGCAGTTAATGTAGAAATACTGACATGAAAAGTGTCACTTGTTATTAGTCTATTAGGAAAAAAAATTGTATAATAAATAGTTATTTTTTTGGAAAAAAATGATTAAACATAATGATAATGCTTGGTTAGAGACCTGAAAAATTCTGTAAGATTACCTTTCAAGAATAATATAATTCTTTTTTATAAAAATGTATGACAGAATTACACTTCCTTTTACAATCCTTGTAAAAAAATCATTACTTAACGTTGGTTCTTTGAATCACTCTTAAGAGCATTTTAAAAATGTAATTACCGTCGATTTTGAACTGATGGCAGCGACCCGTCATAAGTATTAGTGCCAATGTGTTTGCGACTTCTCACTTCACGATAAGTGCAGTTCTCTTTTGACATACTCACACAGAGAGTGAGCTCTCTTCGCGATTTCAAGCTTCTCAAAGAGGTGAATCCATTTTCACAGAGTCAATGACGCACATTTCGCTCCAATTTTCCACTCTTCTCTCTCACTCGCTCTCGTAAAGTTCTCTCTTATCAATCGTAGATTTCTTTCTTATCAATCGTAGCATTCAAATTTGTTTATCACAGATTCAAACTCATTTCTCGTAGAGTTCTTATCAATTGTAGTATTCAAACTCGTTTATCACAGATTCAAACTCATTTCTTGTAGAGTTCTCATAGAGACATTTTTGAATTTCCGTTGAATGTCTTCATCTTAGGGTTTGTACTTATCCATACTCTGTTTTTATAATAGAATATTAGAATTTCTCCTATTTCCCTAAGGTTAGGTTTGGGAATCTTCTATTCAACTTCTCCATACTCTCTGTGGTTTGAAGCGTTGAATTGTGAAAAATTGCGAACTAGTATAATTTCTATTTATTAATGGATGGATGAATGAATCGAGTTGTGAGTGGTTTGTGTGTTGAGTGTTGAAATAGTTGGATTGTTGGTTTTCCTATTATTACAGCTTCGTTTTAAGCTTTGAGTTTAAAATTTAAAACATAAGTGTTCTTAATAATAGTTTGATGCATTGTGTCTTGGCTTTCATGCATTTCAGGTTAAGTGCCTAGGATTGAGCAGGCTGACTCTTAGTGTTAGGGAATGCATGAACAGTATATACACACACCTAGCTACCACAACGATAAATGCTTGTGATTTCAATGTGCTACAGGAGTATTTAACGAATTGTTGCCCAAATGATCTCATTGTTGGCTACATACTAAGATTTTCCCTATTTCAACAAACATTTTTATAACTAATGTTTCACCCCATTCAGTGATGGATCTAGGACACTGGGTCAGATAAAGACGTAAATATTAAAATAATAAAATTTTAATATATATTTAAATAAATTACATACCTTATAATTGGCCTTTAAGTGATTTCAATTTGTTATTGTCTAAGACTTGATTCACAAGATTCCGATGAAGGTTGTTGCTCATTTGATAGCAATTTCCTCTTCAAAAATCTTTTCATGATCTATTCAAGATTTAAAAAAAAAACAATAATCATGATTAGAGAGAATAAAATATAAAAAGAATAATAATAGTAAGATTAACAATTTATAATTTGAAATATTTATAATAACAAAAAAAAAAACTGGAACTCCCATCTTTTCACGCACCTTAATGAGTGGAAGAGAGGAGAGGATTGTGTTTTGTGGATGGAGAAAAGAGAGAGAAAAGAGTGGAAGGCTGAGTGGAAGAGTGAATGTATCGTTACTGCTTACCTGGAGAAGAAAGAGTAGAAAAGGGAATGCATGAGGTCTGGCAGTTTGGGAGTTTGGGAAGCTTTTAGAATGGATAAATACGTGTGGGTTTTTAAAAATATGGGAACAATTTTGCTTGATTTATAAAAGTATGGCTTGATTTACAAAGTAATTTTGGATAATGGACAAAGCAACTGGATGATTATTTTTTAAACAATTTTGCATTATTTACGAAAATTGAAAATTTTGCATGTGAAATTTAGTTAATTCTCTTTTATCAATTTCAAATCTTCACCATATTATTCGCTCTTTCAAATTTTAATTCTAGTATAAATTAGTTGCATATATTTTATTTTATATTGTTAGGCATTTAGTTTTATTTATTTTAATTTATATTTATGAAAATTGAAAAAATGTTAATTTTTATTAAAAAAATATAAATATGTAGATTTTTTTGAGTTCTTGTAATGTCTTGCATTGGAGCAAAATATTGGATCTGTTCCTTAAAAGTGACATGACACCTTTCAAATTTCAATTCTCCTCACAAAATTTGAATTCTCCCAAATAAAATTAGGTTTTCAAATTTTTGTTTGGTTTTGGGGCAGAGCAAATTCGTGGTTGCATTGAAGGTGATTTTCAAGGAACAACTTGAGAAGTACAGAATTCACCACCAGCTGCGGAGGGAGATGGAGATTCAGTTCAGCCTGACGCACCCGAATGTGCTTCGTCTCTACGGTTGGTTTCATGACTCCGAGCGCGTCTATTTGATTCTCAAATATGCTCACAATGGGGAGCTTTACAAGGAGCTTAGCAAAACGGGCCATTTTAATGAGAAGCAAGCTGCTATGGTAACCGTTAATACTCTCACTCAATGTGTCTCTGCCAATGTTCACAATTGTGTTTATTGATATTGCGTGACAAATCATGGACAAATGCGGCCGATACGGTCCTAATTGCATTAGTTGCGGTCCTGAACACTTAAAAAACCTTGGAGAGCAACTTCATACACCATATGGAACTTCTAATACACCATTATTTTTTTAAAAATACCAAAACTGCCCTTGCTGGTTGTGGACGGGTATATACCTGAGCGGAGCAACATTTGATCACCATTTCATACATCTCTTTCATAAGCATTGGTGATT
>PYAF01002923.1:497790-508980 GCA_007407185.1 Glycine tomentella | reverse complement strand
GAAATATGTATTTGTATAAAATTGAGTTTATTTTGATAAATTTGTTGTATTGAATGAATATATTGATTTAATTGTTGTGTAAACATAACAATAAATAAAATAAAACAATATGAATGCAAATAAACATAACTTAGCAGAATGTTTCATGCTGAATGAGTTTGAAATCTTATTGGATTTGTTAGGATGGACAACGATGAATAGATTTATGACAGTATAATGTCAGAAGAAGTTAATATGGATGAAGACATTGGAGCAGACGCTGATGCGTTTGAATTCAATGAAAACAACGGTGTGGACCCCGATGCGTTTGAGGATAATGGTTGTTTAATTGATTGTTTTGCAGCTTTCGAAACCAATGAGGTAATTATGTGTATGTTAATGTATTTAAAGTTGTTATATCATTGTATTTGGGATATTAAATATGAATTATCCTTTTGTGTAGGTGTTTGAATCACGTGAGGCGGTATTGAAATGGGCTCGTACCACTGCGTTTGAATATGGTTTTATAGCGGTTATAATGAGGAGCGACACCAAAACTGGAAAAATAGGAAGAACGTCCTTTGTATTAATTGGTTGTGAAAGGAGTGGAAAATATAGAGTATGGAAAAAATGTTTCACACCCTCAAACACCAGCACTAGAAAATGTGAGTGTCCTTTTAAGTTGCGGGTTTACGGATTCGGTAATCCGTAAACCTCATACGGATTGGACAATCCGTATGGGGTTTACGAATTACCGAATCCGTATCATGCCAACGCTCCCATGGACGTAATAGACCAAGAAAAAACCAGAGAGGGAAGAAGAAACTTACCTCAACGCCCTCGTCACCAGCCGCGGACCACGCCCCCATGCAATGCCACCACCAAAGCCTCACCGAGAATGGATGCCGGATGAAGTGAGGGAGACGAAAAGGGAGCAGTGAACAGTGAGTGAGAGAAGGGAAATGGACCGGTTTTTTTATTTTAAAAAGCTAAGGACGGAATGGGAAATGCACTGTAATTGAATGGTGCAGGAGAAATTACTAATAGTGTATGAAGTTGCTCTCAAAACCTTGATGTTGAGGCCCAAATCATTGTCGCGGACCCTTTTTTTAATATGTTGGTCTCTCCGTCTCTGTATATGCCTCTTTTGAAGATTCAGTTCAGTGTGTGTTTGAAATGAAGTAATTTATAATTAGATGTTGTTTTTATTCTAAAAACAAGTTAATTAATAATAAAAAATTTGATCCATAGCAAAAGTTAAATGAAGGTTCTTCAACTAAACCTCGACTCTGGCTCCAGCATCAATCCCTCAATGTGAGACTAAAAACATGAATATTGGTATTTCATTGGAATTTTTTGGAAATCCATTGTGAAGCCAAAGATGCAGTTATTGTGTGTTTGATGTTGAATGTTGTTGAACTTGAACCTGATTGGAATGTATACTTAAATTAAACTTGATTATAAAATTTACATTGGAATGCGTGCTCTGGTATGGCAAGGGATTGTTTGGTTTAAGAAAATATTCTCGGTTTTCATTTTTTATTTATTTCATGATTGTATGATAAAAATTTGTTATTCTGTTTTTACTGTTTTTTATACAAACTTTTGAAAACATGAAATGAAGTGAAGACAAGGTGTGAAAGATGATTGATTTTAGTTGTAAACTACGGGAACGTAGTTTCTTGAGTTGGTTTTAATTAGAGTAGTGACTTATGATGTTGTGAAGGTTGTCTATCCGGTGTTAGATTATTGGGTTTTGACTTTTGAGGAAAAAAATGAGGGAAAGCAGAAAGAAACCATAGTTTGTTTTGTGAGAAAATTGATTAAATAACTGGAGAGATTGGATGGGAACAGAGCAGGTTTTGGTGTTTTTTTTTACGATTAATTAAATACTATCAAGTTATGATATGCTTGTGATCTATCTAGCACCGACACACGACACGTTATGAATTTCGACTCTTTGATACATCAATCTTAAAAAATTATGAATTTCGACACATTAAGACACGTTTTAATATTAAATAATATTTTTAATTTATATAGTATATATTTTATTTTTAATATTTAATAATTTAAAAAAATAAAATAAATTAATAATATTTATCAATGTAATTCATTCCAATGCTCATGTGTACCCCTCTGTTACTATGTATCTCAATTGCTCCTCCATCTAGATTAAACTAATAAACTAAATTGTGCATGCATTCCGTGCTCCATTACTCCTTCATTCAAATTAAACTAATAAATTAAACCTCCCTCTCTCAATCACTCTCACTCTATCATGGAGAGAGAAAAACTATTCCACGTTCTCTACTCCACCTGCGACTGGAGGTTCCACGTCTCACTGACATGAGACGAGAGCATGTGGTTGTACGAGACGTGCGAGCGTACCCTGACGGCCTTCCTTTGCAAGGTCGATGCTGCCTCCCATTGCGCCTTTGACCGTGTCCGACACGGTCAAATTCGCTTGTCGAAACCGGTCAACGTGTCAGAGTTGTTGACCGTGTGTTGGACACGGTGTCGGAACGTGTCAGAACGTGTCGGAGTGTCAGGGAGTGTCGAACTCGATACGGCCCATGTTTCAGAGTGTCAGTGCTTCCTAGCTTGTGATCATGTGGCTGCAGAACTTATTGTATTGACATGCTGTAAAATATGGAACTATAAAGAAATTGAGTGAAAATGGATTAGAAAAAAATTTCTTAGTAGGGTTTATGTTATATTCTATGCTAGTCACTATACTACTCTCTTTTAAGCAAGTCTTGAATATTTTTGTATTGTGTTGATTTGTAACTTTCTTTAATTTGAAAATTTTAGTATATTTTAAGCCTCACAAAGGCATTGGCGTATTGTCATGAGAAGCATGTTATTCACAGGGATATCAAGCCTGAAAATTTGTTGCTGGACCATGAGGTATGCTTTCTCTTCTTTTACCTCTTTTTACATTCCTTTTGCCCATGCTAATAAAATTTGTATTTTTCCAATGTTCTCATAAATGTACTGGTCATCAAACCAATGAAGATACTGGTTCAAGGATCAATGGTTCAAATGGAATTAATCAAGGTCAAACTGGTTTTAATAAAAATATTTTTTTTAATATTTAATATAATATCCTATTAATGTTGAACAAAAAATAACATATTGTGCATAAATTGATGATAATAAAAAGTAAACTTCACTTAAAAGTGTATGTTATAATTTCTTTTTTTTTTTAAACCAAAATGACATCATTTTTGAATGTTTTTTATAAAAAAAAAAAAATAGTTTTAAGCGAAACCGGTTAATCCACCGGGTTTACCGGTTTCGGCCGGTTCAACAGTTTTGAGTTGATTTAAGGATGCACGCGTTTGTAGGAAGCGTTGGACCGGACACGTGGCCGGTTCCTGGTCGAACCAGCCGGTCTGGGTTCCGAAACATTGTATTTTTCTTCACTTGGCATCAACTTATAGCAACACAACTCGAAAAAATTCAGCTACCTACACAATACTAAGCATACAACCTTTTTCAGTTCATTTCAATCAGTTCTTATCCCCCTCCTCGGTTGGATATTTTTGAAAAATTTACAGTCCTGTCATATTCACTTTGTCATTTTTTTTTTCCTTTCTAGCCCTGCTCCCCATTCAAAAGAGATGAAAAAGAATGAAAGCAAACGTACACTGAAAACGTTGCTTATAATGAAACCATTTGGCAAGCAGTTGGAACCATTTATATTTGAGCTTTAGGGGGAACTTGTATAATCAAATTGATAATGGCTTGGTTTCAGGGTCGTCTTAAGATTGCAGACTTTGGTTGGTCTGTACAGTCTAGAAGCAAAAGGCATACCATGTGTGGAACCTTGGATTATTTAGCACCCGAAATGGTAGAAAACAAAGCTCATGATTATGCAGTTGATAACTGGACTCTGGGTATCCTTTGCTATGAGTTCCTTTATGGTGCTCCTCCATTTGAGGCTGAGAGTTAAGTTGATACCTTCAACAGGTATGGAAGTGCTTGAGACTTTTACTGTGTAGTTTATCATAAAATAAATGTTACTTTTGCAATGCATATGTAATGTATTTTATATTTGTGCAGGATAATGAAAGTTGACCTAAGTTTCCCTGCTACTCCCTATGTTTCTTTAGAAGCCAAAAATCTTATTAGTCGAGTAAGTTCATATCCAGGCAAAAACATATCCTTTCAGAGAAACAGATTTGGTCCTTCTTCTTACTGCAATCTGTAAATTGATGCAGCTGCTGGTAAAAGACTCTTCACGAAGGCTCTCACTTCAGAGGATAATGGAGCATCCTTGGATAACCAACAATGCAAATCCTATGGGTGCCTGCAACTAGTACCAAATTTTTGTCAGTCATGTTAGTCTGCTGCGTAGAGGGATTAGAGCTGAATTGTACATCTGATATTGCAATGTGATGAAATATTCGTGTTTTTCGGAGTTCAAGTCTATTATCAACTTGGATGACACCGTCCATTGCTGTGGGGATTAGATAGGTTACGAATGTGCAGAATTGTTAGTGGCTTTAAGACTTCACGCTTGTGGTGACAATATTATGTATACATAATGAGATTTGTTCATTCAAAGTTTCAAAATTAGTTTCATTTAGCACCAGACATTCTATTTTTTCCACATTTATGACTCATTTTTTCATTCTATCTCTTTTCAACATATCACATAGCTTATTATATACTTTTCTTTGTTTTCTTATTCAATTTGATTTATAATTTAAATTTTATTTTCATTTCAAATTTTCAACGTTGATACAATATTGAATTTAAGATATCTTTATTAGACAAACTAAACTTTGAGATAATCGTATATTTCCTAAAATAAAGAGATATCGTGTTGTTCAGCTAGGGGCCACGAGGGTGCATGTGGGGGGCTGTTCAGAGATGAGCATGGAGCTGCTCTTGGGAGCTTTGCTAATTGTTTGGGAAATGCTAATGCTCTCGAAGTAGAGCTGCTTGATGCTATCATTGCTATTGAAACTGCGAGTAGTAGGAGTTGGAAATTTTTTGTGGCTAGAGTGCTCGTTCAAGCTGTACATAATCATTCTTTGCTCCGATGATGTTTGAGAAACAGATGGATCTCTTGCATGCATAGCCTATCTCGTATCAGTTTTAGAGTCTCGCATATATTTAGGGAAGGCAATCATTGGGCATATAGGATTGCCAATTTTGTTGTGGATAATAGACAATCTTTTTGTTGGGATATTGTTTCATCTTTTCGTTTTGAGTATTTTGCCCGGGATGTTATAGGGCTGCCTCAGTATAGGTTTTATTATCAGACATGGGTTTTGGCATATTCCCCCCATGATGTCTCTGTTTTCTGATTATCAATAAATTCGGGTTGTTCAGGGTGCTGGATTTGCAGGGAGTGAGATGCAGCATAACTGGGATGTTGCTCTCTGCCTTGATGCCCCTGCTGCTGCTCGGCCAGGGGGGAGCCACGCCCCCCTTCCCTCCAACCCTAAATCTATACATGTATATACGTGAGAGCTGCATGCGTAATCAAATAGGAAAATTACGGATAAAAAAATTACTACAATGGGTCAAGACTAAGCCATTGTAGTTCTCAAGGACTGTCTACAGTGTAGTTCTAATACTGCCACAATTTCAACCAATAGAACAATATTTGCTTAATTTATCTTTTAATTTTTTTTTGTATATTTTCATTTTCTTACACACACACACACATATATATATATGTATATTTATTGTGTATATTTATGCACTAATTTTTCATTTAGAGAGTTTACATGTATGCTCAAGTAGATGATTATAGATTTTATCTATTTTAATTTGTGATAATTGTATAGATAATTTTTCTTTTGCTAAGTAGTTGATAAATTGATTTAAAAAAAATAATAATCAAAAGTTAATTCTTTTTTCTAGAGAAAAAATTGTGAAAAAGAATAAAAATATAACCTTCACATCATTTGAACCCAAAAAAATGCCTTGAGAATCCAAAGATTGAAGGAAATAGGAAGCAATGTAATAAATTTATGGATTCTAAATATCAGTTTTTTTTTTTTTTTTTGTAAATAGCCAAATTTGTTTTCAAAAGTTTGATATAGTGACAAATTTGACAATAACTATAATATTTGAGAACGAATTTGATAATAATTTATATTTTCGAAAATCAATTAGATATTAAGTCCTAAAATTTAGTAACTAATTTGTTATTAAATTATTTACATGACTAATTTGTTACATTATTATATTTGAATTTTTTTCTTTGAGAAAATAATTTATCAGTGTTTCACACTTTCAAACACCAATTTAGTTATTTGTCTATTTTTTAATTTATATTAAATTTGTGTTTAAATTACCCCTTAAGTTTGAAATATATACTAAAATATTACATATTAGATCAAATCTTTTTGTGGCTCCCGTTCATTTTCATTTTCAGTTGAAGCTCCACCAGTGTGCTCGGCCCCTTTCAAAAAAAATCTTACTCTAAATATATTTATACTTTTGAGGAAGAAAGAATTATATCATTTCGTACTTCATTAAACATAAGACTTTAATCCAGGTAGGTATATAATCAAAATTATGGGAACTAGCAAAAAAACAAGATGTTCTTGCAAGAAAATGAATAACTTGATTAGCTTATCTCCTAATAAAACGCAACCTTCGATAAATCAAAAAAATATTTTCTGCAAGTGTGAATGAGTGATCCGCATTCAGATAGGTCTGGTCGTCTGGAACGTTGCTATCCAAATTATCCACAACATACTTGCAATCTATAGCTCAATAACAAAGTGCTGCAAGTTCAGACTGATGAAACATAAGATGGCTTCCAAAATCTTACTCCAAATTTGTTTTTTAAATTTTGATGCAACACATAATAAATTTGATTAATTTCACTTAATTTAAATAATACATATCAATAAATTTTATCTTTTAATCTATTTTTATCTAACAAAATAAAATAATAATTATTAATAATATCATCTAATATTATCTTTAACTTATTATTTTTATTTATAATTAAAAAGATTGTTGTTAATAAAATTGAATTTAAAAATGCCAAGTACAAATTTACTAGTTAACATTGAAAGGAAGCAGTATTCCCTTTTCTTTAAAATCTTTCAAATTTTAGAGTTTCATTGAAACATGTTCAAAATCTCAAAATACGACACAAGGTAATTAGTAATAGAAAATCAAATAATCCTATCTTATATTAAAATGGATACAGTCCAAAATACTTAGTTACAAGTTCAAATAGATATCTCTTAAAAAAAAGTTCAAACAGATAAAATTTTTGTACTATATCATTGAATACTAGAAAATATATATTAGATACCACATTAAAAAAAATTAATTATCACATAAAGACTTCCATAATCCTATCATATATATTGAAATAGATACAACTGAAATTATTTAGATTCAAAAAGATATTATCTTTTTGTCATCAATAAAAGCTAGTAGAGAAAGAGATATATTAAATAGTTACAATCAAAATTATTAGATAAAGATTTTTCCCTACCAATAGAAATCCTATCAATATATTGAAAAGGATACTTTTAGATTCAAATTCAAATAGAGATAATAATAGTTTATCATTAAGTGCTCAAAGAGATAATAGATAGAGAAATTAACAAATAAATATTTGTAATAAAAAGGGATTCCCTCCCTAATCACATTCATTCTCTTGTGTCCCTTCATCATCATAATTCTTCTCTTTGCTTCAAAACATTTCTCATTACAATGGCATTGTCACATAACGAATTGTTTGAGATATTCTCTCGTTTACCTGCAAAAGCCATCTACAAGTTCACTTCCACCAGCAAATCATTCTCATTGTTCCCAAAGGAAACATATTTTGGATCGAAGCAGGCACCAAACTCATTGCTAAGGGATGACACATGTTTCTTCATTCAACCAGACATCACTCAGCCATACAATATCCAAATTGAATTGCACCCTTTACCCGGGGAGGAGCTGTCATCTGGGGTGCCTAAAACTGCTCTTGGATTCTTGTCTAACTCGGCGAAGATTTTGAGTTCAAGCAATGGCTTGATTCTTTGTCACGCCACCTTTGCTAAGCAATGGTTTGAACCAAAGATAACATTTCACTGTAGTAGACATCTCCCTTAGTGTAGTAGTCTGAATTGTTAGTCTCTGCTACATTTGCTGAGCGAGATGTCCCTTCACTAGATTTCTATGAACAACCAAGAGAAAAGACAGATAGATGGGTGTTGTGGTGGAGGAGATTAAGTCTTTACAAAAGAATCAGACATGAGGCTAGTTGAGCTTCCTGCGGACAAGAGAGTCATATGGTGCAAATGGGTGTACAAGAAGAAATCTCCAATATTAGAAAAAGAAGGGGAAAAGTTCAAGGATCGCCTAGTAGCAAAGCGATATGCACACTAAAAGGGGATTGATTATATATGATGAGATTTTCTCCCTAGTCGTGAGACACACTTTCTATCAGGATGGTATTAGCCTAGGTAGTTAGTCATGACATGCACTTAGAGCATAAGGATGTGAAGACAATATTTCTTCACGGTGATCTAGAGGAGCAAATTTACACGGAGAAACCAGAGAGGTTTAGTAAAAGTGGATCAGGTAAGTTGGTTTGTAAGTTGAAGAGGTCTTTGTATGGATTAAAGCAATCTCCAAGGCAATGGTACAAACAGTTTGATTCCTACATGCTTTGGATTGGCTACAGGCGATGTTAGTATAACTGTTGTGTTTATGTGAGAAGCCTTGATGATGACTCTTTTATTTTTCTGCTACTATATGTTGATGATATGTTGATTGTTGGTAACCATTTGTGTGATGTGAATGAGTTGAGATCACTATTGAGCAAGGAGTTTGACATAAAGGACTTAGGTCCTGCCAAGAAGATTCTCGGGATGGAGATTCACATGGACAGGAAATCCAGATGGTTATGGATCTCAAAGCAGGATTACGTTGAAAAGGTGCTAGACAAGTTCAACATGAGCAATGTGAAGCCTATGAGTACTTCATTGGCAAAACACTTTAAGCATTTTGTAGATCAATGTCCAAAGACAAATGCTGAGGTGGAGTACATGTCAAAGGTTCCCTATGCAAATGCAGTTGGTTTCTTGATGTATGCTATGGTGTGCACTAGACTGGATTTGGCAGACATTGAAAGTCAAGTTTGCAAGTTTATGTCTATTCTAGGCAAGTGACATTAGGAAACAGTGAGGTGGATCTTGAGGTACCTAAAGGGTACAATAGGTCATGGTATGTATTATGTTTGGTAGTCAACAGGGTGATCCTTCAATTGTAGGATATGTGAATTTTGATTATGCTGGTGATCTGGATGGCAAAAGGTCTACAACAAGGTATGTCTTTACTCTTGCAGGTGGGCCTGTTTGTTGGAAGTCCATTATTCAATCTCTTGTGGCAATGTCAACAACTGAAGTGAAGTATATGGCGGTAGCAAAGGCTAGCAAGGAATTTGTGTGGTTAGTAGGACTAGTGAAGGAGCCAGACATTAAGCAAGGTGGAGTTCACTTGTATTGTGATAGCCAAAGTGTTATTGACTTGGCAAAATAAAACAAAACATATTGATGTAAGGTTCCATAAGATTAGGGAGTTGATGACAACTGGTCATATTTTGCTCGGGAAGTTTGACACTTTGGAGAATGCAACTGATATGTTAATCAAGGTGGTCACAACTGACAAGTTCAAGCATTGTTTGGACTTGTTGGATGTTGTTGAGTGCTAGACATGATAGGACCCCCAACCCAGGAGACCAAGGTGGATTTATTGTTTATCTTCCATGGGGCTAAATATTCGTCAAGGTGGAGATTGTTGTGCATGAATCATATTTTATGGGCCAAACAAAATGATAGAGTAGAGCGAAAAGGCAACCTGTTGTTGGGTTACAAAGTAGGTTGGGGTGCGTGTATAGCCCACGGTATGCATAATATTATATGTTGTGATGTAACCCTATAGTTTATGAATAAGAAACAGAAACATTTGCTCTACTTTCAAGGATGTAGGCACACCTACTGTATCTCGATAAATCTCTTGTGTTTGCATATGCGTGTGTGATTTCTCTCATACCTTTTAGAATTTGGGTTGCTATTGCGAACACAAATAAACCACAAAATTAGTTTTACGTGAAATCTGGTCTCCTAATTTGTGTATTCTATTTCTATTTCTTTACTGTAACACCCCGGATGTGTTATCATTAATAATATCATAAGCGCGCTGTCAGCGTTAACTAAACGCGGTGCGGAAGCGATAAAATCGTTTTTCTTGATTACATTTTGCATGGAAATAAAACATAATACAAAGCATCATAAACAAGCCCCTGCTGATCCCAATAAACATAATCATACCTAACATAGGCAGATGACACATAAAGCTAAACAGAGATAATCAGGAGGAATAAACATCATTTTATATATAGAGGTCTGTACATACATATACAACTCAAAGTCTAAGCCACAACTGTGGTTATACAACATCACTATGTACAGAACAACGGGTGAACACTCACACCCTTTCCCTATACAGGGTACAAGACAGAGATCAAACAGAAGACTCTTCTAGTCTTCATCTGTAGCCCATGACCGCTCCAGCACTCTCAGCTAGGGCCTCCTGCCCTGAGGTCGCTCCTCTCCTCTAGAAGCACCTGAAAACCACAACACCCCACACAGGGTGAGACAAACGTCTCAGTAAACTCAGGGTTCTGGGAGATCCTCCCTTACCCTGGTTCACCTCCAAGCACAAACACGTAAACAGATAACAGAGCTAAGGATATCATCCTAGCTCACACATACAAAGCCTAAGACCTCAACCTAGCTTTCACACATCCCTACACTCTAGGGTCATCACACGAGATGCCATCTGCATCAGAGGTCTCTCACCTTATAAGGGCTCTCACAGACATCTCACAGAGGTACCATGACATAGTGTCCACCACAGGACACTTCTCATACCAGAGAGGCACCGCCTCATAAACTAAAATAAGTATTGCCTGAGTCACCAACTCAGGACTTCACACACATACTGCCTGAGGAATCTCTCAACTTAGGACTTCACACGCATACTGCCTGAGGAATCTCTCAACTCAGGACTTAACTCATCCAGATATGGCTCATCTAAGAGGCCTCAGGCTCTATTCCCCTCGGAAAGCCCTCTCTTAGAGATACAACATATCTGTCAACTGCCTGGCCTCTCCAGGACTTTCCATAACACATGCCTGAGGAGTCAATCCACACAGGGAGCACC
>PYAF01002923.1:462718-493968 GCA_007407185.1 Glycine tomentella | reverse complement strand
CTATGGTAACTTTATATAACATTAAATAGTTAAAAAAATTATTGTTGATAATGATTATACCTACTTGAACAAAATTGATTTTCTTTATGAATTGCATGTGTGCTTAAAAAGAACTAAATTTATTGAACAATAGTATTATTTTAAAAACTAAATTAATGTATTTTAATCCCTATATTTTTTTATTAGACTTTTTCTTAGTCCTTATAATTTCACATTGAGAAATTTAATCCTTCAACTCTTGAAAATATGTAAATTCAATCCTTCTTGATGGTAAACTTAAAATTTAATAACGATTTTTTTTTATTGTTGTATAGTTAAAAGAGAGATTAAATTTATATTTTTTTAAACAAATGAAGCCAATAAATTTCTCAATTAAAAAATATACGGATCAAAATCAAATTTTACTAGGATAAGAGGACAAAAAAACACATTTTATTTCCTTTTTTTTTTTTTTTTTCCTTGTGCTCCCCACGATTAACTTTCACACCACTCCTTACCTCACTCCCGAACACTACCCTAATAGCCTTCTTCTCTCTTCCTTCCTTCCAACGACCACAATCACTGCAATTCAAGGTAAAACGCTTCTCCATTCTCAATTTTCTCATTGCATTGCAAACACTATTCCCCCAAAATTTAAAATTCCCCCCCTTTCCATGTAATTTTCTTTCATTTTCTCGGGAACCAAACGGTAAGAGACTGATTAATTTGCCCATTCCCTTCTCTGCTTGAAAAAGGTTTGAACTTCCCATGGCGACCGCTGTTGATGCTTCCGGAAACCCGATCCCAACGTCTGCGGTGTTGATGGCGTCGTCGAAGCACATTGGGATAAGGTGCCACTCCGAGAATTTGGAGTTTCTGAAGTGCAAGAAGAAGGATCAGAACCCTGAAAAGTGCCTCGATAAGGGTCGTGATGTTACCCGTTGTGTCCTTGGCCTGTGAGTTTTTTTTTTTTTCTTTCTAAATGTTGTCTTTGCTGATTTTACTTGGGTTCTGTTTGGTAGATTGGAATAAATTTGGTTGTCTTTTTAGATTTTAACAATTTATGGGTTTTGTCGTGTGATTCCTCGACTCTAACATTTTTTTTTTGGTTAAATGAGGAGCATTCTGATGTTGAGAATCAATGTTATAGTCTTATTTAGTGTCCAACAATTGCTTGAACAAAATTGCCTTTGAAGGAGGATACCTATATATATATAGGTTGGTTTACTGTTTTTATCATCAGCTTGAGAGAAACAAATACATGTTATCTAATCCATAAGTAGGTTGCAAATGTCAATGTATTGGTAATGTTTTAGGAAGATGGAATCATGTTATAAAGATATTTGTAACATCCATTTCTCTATTACAACACAAAACAATTCCCTCCGCAAGCGTTTGGATGGTTGGTTTACTGTTTTTATCATCAACTTGAGGGTCAGGAGCATAGGTTTGTTTTGTTTATTTGTTTTTTGCAAAGGAATTAAGCGATACTTTCTGATTATATTCCATATCCCCCATTTTTTTTTGGTCTATTGGCTTGATATTTTATATTACTCTCACATGAAGATGAGATTCAGAAGCCATTGACTGGCTTCCTGAATAATCCTTCTTGTGTTTGTATTTGTCAGCTGATCAATCTTCTGATTTATTTTGTATGCTTTGGAGTTTGGACTACTTGTTGGAATTGCTGGTTGCATGTAAAACCTTAACTGAGTCAGGCTGGCATTCTTTCACAATGTTAGATAAGCAGAACTTTTTTGTGAGAATTTTTGACAGAATAAGTTGGCATGCTTGTTGACTCTTGGATGGGTAAATGGTCCCTACCACGTTATACATCCAAAAATTACTGTTATGACTTAAGTACAAGAGAAGAGACCAACCCAAAAGACTAATCCATTAGGTATAAGATGTGCAAAGTTCTATGAAATACTGGAATTGTGTGTTAGACTGTTAGGCAATACCACAATAAAAAGCTAACATGAGTGTTGGAAATAGGAATACTTTAGGAGATAATTCAAGTAGCCTAGATATTTGGTATAGCTAAGATCAATGCATCTTAGGAAGTAGTAGTACATTTAAACAAATTCAGAAAATATTTCACAAAGAGAATAACTTATTGTAGTAAAGATGAGAATGCTGCTGTGGATGGGTGAACATACCATACAAATGGATGCATTAGACAAGATAATATTAGGAGTGAAATGTGAATGCATTAGAGAGAAAGTTTGTATAGAACCTATGGTAGAAAAAATAGTTGGATCTAGAGGTAGGTGGTTTGGACTTGTGTAGAGAAGACCTATAGAAGCTTTAGTACTGAGAGGTGGAAGGTATCCTTACCACTTGAGGGTGGGACTGGGATCAACTGTATGCAAGAGCTTTCAGAATGATATAGAGGTGGTTTGTCACTTTGTCTACTTATATGATTCACAATGAACACTATAGCATAATTTAATTCATTTAGCCAATCCACCTAGTGTGGAAAAGCTTGGTTGTTGTAGCATTACACCTATTTATTTTAAATAATAACTGGAGGAAGTTGGGAAAAAATGATCTCTTAATTAATAAGTGTATCTCAGATTTCTTCATATTACATGCACAGTTGGTTATGACACTTCCATCTGCAGTTGTTGTGTGTGAAATTTCTCCGGTTCTTTTCGAGTGCTATTGACCAATCTACAATGGATTGATTTTGACATGCTTCTTATTTTATTAGAGTACTGAATAACTGCAACAGACTAACAGTGTGTTTGGGCTGGAGTTTTAAACGCACATATCGCATGATTTTCATGTCAAAATGTTATGTTGATGTAGAAGCTAAAATCATCACATCTGAAAATTCACATCAATTTGGCTTTAGAATAGTTTCCAAAGACACACTAACAGTTCGGATTCTATAAATCTTATTTGTTGATGATTTGAATATTCATTTATGATGATGTTTTCTTTCTTTTCAACAATTATAAATGTAAATGTAATTTTATAGTACAAATCCGTAGTTACTACACTGCCAGGATATTTGAAATTCAATGTGACTTTCAATATGTTGGAAATAAGGTGTTTTGTTAGATGAATTGATATGGATTTTTCTTTTCATGCTTAATCTTGGATTCTAATTTTAACTTAGTTGCTTCAAAGGGAGCTGCATTTATAAAAATGAAAGCAATTTTCTATTTTTGGTTAATAGTGTATTGTGTACTATTATCATCCTGTTTTTCAAACGGAGGAACAAAAGAATTGAGTTGCTTAATCTGTAAGTTTCTTTAAACCAAGGAACGGGTGGATTAGTGAAGATTCAACTTCTCATCTTTTTGCAGTTCCTATTTATTTTGTTCTTGATAATGAGTTTAGCAATGTGTGTTTTTATACAAAATAACAAATAGAAAATAAAATAAAAAAAGGAAACAGAGAAAGAAGTGCATAACTGTGGATGGTGGAGAACCAATATGTTATATTTATTCATGTGTTGACTTGCTTCTGGCCATGAAAAAAATAAGGTGTTTTGTTAGAGTAAATGGTATGGATTTTTCTCTTCATGCTTAATCTTGGATTCTAATTTTAACTGAGTTGCTTCAAATACACTGTATTTCAAATAAAGGAACAAAAAAATTGAGTTGCCTACATTTATGGTCATCATTACTGCTCAATGCATTCTCTGTGATTGATAATGTAATTTCTTCATAATAGTATTTTTGTGTACAAAGATACACAGGTTTATATAATTCATTTCTATCTGTTAGACGTTTGTTTTTAGATACACATAATTTTTGTATGATTTATTTGATATGTTATACTTGAAAGTTTTCAGTACGATGGCTTTTTATCATTATCTGATGCATTCTCTTTCACACATCATAAATTTTTTCCTTGACAATTTCTGAGTGATGGTGATCAAATGCTTTTTCTACAGTCTGAAGGATCTGCACCAAAAGTGCACAAAGGAGATGGATGAATATGTTGGCTGCATGTACTACCATACGAATGAATTTGACTTGTGTCGCAAAGAGCAGCAAGCATTTGATAATAAGTGCTCTTTGGAATGAAATTATGCACTGCTGTTGTCGAAAATAATATCACAGGCAATTTGGAGTGAGCAAATGATCCTGTTTTCCAAAAATTCACTGAGCTATGCTGTTTGTATGATAGTGTTGGAATCTTTACCATTAACTATGTTGGTCGTTTAATTTTTTCTAGAGAAATGCATCCAAGCAAAAGACAAAACAAAATCCTCTTCAAACATAATAACTGACAAGAATTTTTCAAGTCTCTTCGGACATGCTTGTAATTTGATTTCGTTGTTTGAAATGCATATTTCTTGTGCTTTAAAAAAAAGGATAGCTTGCCAAATTGCACCAATTTCTGGTGCCTTGTCGATTCCTGACAACAGAAGTAGAGAAGTAAAGACCAAACCACAAGGAACACATACTACATTATTTTATATTGAACGAGGATTGCTAGCTTCACCATGATCAATAATGTAGACGTGTTCCAGAGACACAATATTATTATAGGAATTCAAAATTGTACTTCATGTCATGCCATTAGTTATATTTTGTTTTAATTATTGAAATCATCATTATTTAATAATTTTAAGAACTAAAATGACATTTTTATATAGGGTTGGCTCGCATTTATTTAGCCACAAAGTAAAGTTTAGGATGAAATCTTTTTAAACTAATGAATCTAATATTTTTTTCAATTTTTTTGGGATATAAAATTACTTATTAAACTATTATAGATTTTATTTCCTATTTCTTTTTCAATCCTCAATAGCAAAATGTAAGGTGTTTACCTAGAGAAAGAAAAAGAAAAACAGAAGAAATGCAATCGTGTGGTAATAGGGCAATAAAGAGGGAAGATAGAACCATGTTAATTAATAGGAAAAAAGCTTTTGTTTTATGAGAAGACAGAGATATAATAGAATGAAGGGTCTTCTCTTAAAAAAAAAAAAACAATTCTGGTATGCACCAAAAGTATTCCTCAATTATTTATTCAATATTTTTTTTTTCAAAAATAGCTTTAGTAAATAAAAAGACAAGATTCTTAAAAGTGAGGATTTGACTCTGCTTATCCTAAAATCAATCATATTGTAGAACTAAATTAATCATACTTTAAAAAATTGATGTAACACTTTTTTTTTTATTTATTATGATATTGGTGTGAAATATCTACTAACTTTGTGGATGAATAATCTTCTTCGAAAAATTTAACTGATTCTATCTTTAATAGGGTCTCTCCTTCTAATTATATTTTTTTCATTTACAAAATTTAAATCCGATTCTTATTTAAAAAAATTGACTTATAATCGCTCGAGTGATCTTAATAGGTAATTGTGGCTAATTTTGTATGGATATTCATGCATAATAGTACAAATGTACTATAAATATTATATTGTATTTCACACATTCAGAGGTGTGGTATTCTACGGTATGCAACTGAATTGAACTTAATAGTTAGTATTATGTATTTGTCAAGTAAAAAAATATATGTGAATACTGCATACTATAAATAAATAATAAAAGCAGAGCAGATAACGTAAGACGTAAGTGGCGTCATGGTGTAGTTGGTTATCACCTCACATCTTTACTATCTATTTTCATTTTCCGTTACTTACTTCTAATAGTATCTATTCAAAGTATATGCAGGGCGCAAAGGTAATTCACGAGCATGCCATAAACTAAATCTGAGAGCATTGCTACACAAACATAAAAAAATTCAAGATTTCATTTTTTTCCCAAACAACTGTGATCTAACACATGAAATTTTCAAGGAGTCTATTACCAAAAAATTCACAATAACTATTCTTTTAGCAACTATCAACCTCGTGTCTCAATAGTTAGCAGGGTAATCAAATATCCAGAATTCAATCACTAATTAATCAATCAATGAGAATAGTTATGTTGATAACACATATTAAATTTATTAGAAAAGATCTTGATTCAATTTATACATAATACATCATTGAATAAAACCAAAAAATCTTTAAATATGAGTAAGTTTAACCCAAAAATTAATTACATAATGAACTCAAACGATCGAAATTTATGAAAATATTTCGAGTTTCATAAGAAAATTATAGGCCATAACTTTCGGAGTTAAAAAAAATCACTAAGCAATCCTACTTGATCATTGTTGTGTGGTAAGAAGAACTCATTTTTATAATCGCCACTTGATTAAAAAGTCTAATGGTATAATACATTAATCAAGCTTCCCCTAACATCAACATTTGCTATGACAGCCCTAATGACCATTGGGTTGTCATGCTTTAGGATGATATTCCCATAATCATCATCTAAGAAGGAGATAAGAGGAGTCACATCCTTTAACACTAAGTATTTTTGGAGCTGTATTGAATAAATGCATATCTTTTAAGAGAATTTATAATGCATAATTACTTAAATGAGTTGTTTATCTTAAATTTATAAATCCTACAATGTCACATAAATTAAAAAAAAAATGACACAAAAAATACTTCAATGCTAAAGTTGGTAGAATGATAGTGCTTAACTTGAACCACATTAAATTATATTATTGGAAAATATTCTCTAATTTGTAAAAATGAATTAAGCAATGATTGCTTATATAAGTAATTTATTTAAGTAACAAGTGTCAAGTCATATACTCCAATGACAAAAATTTGTTAAATAATATTGCTGAATTTTAAGCAACTCATAAAACATCAGTACAGGAAGCTCTTTGCGTGTTTAATTTTTATATTTGTCCCATTCTCCTATGATTATCCATAAATATTGATAGAGTTGATTCCAGAATTAAGGGACCTATGATTGTCAATTGTCACTGATTTTGTATGGATGTTCATGGAAATAAAAACTAGTGTATTCTAAAATAGAGTTGGATGGTTAACGTAAAATATTTCTGTTACAGTATACTTCTCAGTTCTCACTTATCGTTGCTGCTATGTTGTACAGCAACTATTTTATTTATCATGATGTTATTCTAAATATTTGAACTACAAAACACATATGGTGCTTCTATTTAAAAAAATTTCGTGGTGTAGTTGGTTATCACATTTGTTTAACACACTGAAGGTCTAAGATTTGGGTCTGGGCGAAGCCAATATTGAAAGTTCTTTTTTTGACTTCTTATTCTAAACAAAATATATGCAAAATATGTACTAGCAGTCTAGCATGAAGGTAGCGCCCTTTTATCTTTTTGCTAACTTAACCATGCAACTCACCTTATATCTCCTTACAAATGGATTGTTAATATCTGCAAATCTCTCATTGTGTCTTTTGCATAACTCTACTCAATAACTAATGTTTGGTTTGCATCTTCTCCCAATCAAACCAGAGAAATTAGCATCTATGGACTTGAATCTTAAAATGATCAAAACAGATATTCTCAAATAGTATAGCAAAATGCCAAGGGCACGCACGCAAAAAAGAAGAGTGTATTCTTGTGCAACAATTGCAAGAGTTTTTAAAAGCTTCTGTCATTTCCATAGTGAACATAACACAAACTATATTGAATAAAAGACCCAATTAATTTAATTAATCAGTCATTTCCATTTTATTTTTTATCCATAAGAATTAAACTTAAATTTTAAGTTTATAACAACTCATGAATACTATTTAATCAACTGAGTTAGACTTCTTTCATTTCATTTAAATACAAGTAATTGCAACTGATCTATTGATTCATACTAAAAATATTGAAGAAAAATATTTCAATATCTAGATATTTGGTTTTGAACCATGCAACCATACTTGGAAGCTACAAACTACAACAGGTCTTCCATGGAAAAAGAAGAATGATGGCTAAGGCTTTTACTAAAGGGAAAATTTGATTTGTACCCTAAGTACCCACATGGATACCACAGGACTGGAGCACATAACATATCACGTGACTGACATTTATTAATTTTAGGGACATTTTAATCAATTATTTAATTTTGGAAACCAACTTGCCAACACCATGTGGTGTGGTGGTGTAGTTGGTTATCACGTCAGTCTAACACACTGAAGGTCTCCGGTTCAAGTCCGGGCGACGCCAATTTGTTATTTTTTTCTCACTTTACTTCACATTGTGAGGATGACATGATTAAAAACAAACACATGGTTAATATTTTCTTAATGGAGATCATTGTTCAGTCCACACATAACTGAGACCTCAAATGTTACAAGTTAAAACAAAAAACAAAATTGCTTCTCAGAAAGAAGCATAGCTACACTCATTCAAGGTGTCACTGATGGTGGTATCAGTATCACTGCTACTTTGACTTTTCTCATTACATTGTATGAGTGGTTCACTTGCTGGGACTGACATGGAAAGATTTGTGTTTGGAATTGCACAATGCGCTTTCTGCATTTTGGTTGTGACTGAAGAGTTAGGCAACCACGCAATGGTAACCACCGAACTACAAGCAGTAGCTGCCGGTTCATGGCTTGTGAGCCGCTTTTTAGCACCTCTGTGCATGTGTGTGGCACAGTACTTCTGACCAGGCAGAACAGCACTCTTGCACTGCCACTTCTTACCATCTGTTCTCCGGCACCTACCGGATGCAGATTCTATGTTGGTTCTGTCATTCAGGTATGAAGGGTTGCAACCAGAAACTGAAATTGCAGCAAAAAAAAAAAAAAAGCAAGAATGTTCTATCAGCTTTCTGTTAAAAAGTTTTCCCTTTATAGTTATTAATAACATGAGAACATAAGAGATCCACAAGCTAGCATTTTTGTTTTTTTTTTTTTTTTTTTTTTTCTGAAATGAGAGATGTAATTTCTGAAATAGTCACAGAAAGTACAAGTCCAGGGAAGTACTGAATTATAACATGTATAGGGAGGAAGTTACTAATGATTAATATGAGAAATAAGAACAATAATTATGTACTATTAAATCATACTTGAATGTTTGAGATTGAAAGATAAATGCACATTACCTTTTTAAGTAGTCATGTGACTACTAACTAACTTTTAATCTTGATATGATCGAAATTTATAATGCTCACATTCTTAAAATGAGATTGTTCTAGTTATATATATCCCTCGGATAGGGATGGGAAGAGTAAAAAGCCTTTTTCACCACAATCAAGTCTTTTAGCGGGGATAAACTGTCTTGCTTTTTTTTTTTTTTATATATATATATATCAATCTAATAATATATGTAAATGCAATCATTCACATGGTTTCTATATTTATGCCGCTGATGAAGTTTCTGACAGCAAATAGTACTCACCCTTATTACTCTAAAAATGGAATGTTAACATCCACAAATCTCTTGATGTATCTTTTGCATAACTCTACTCAAGAACTAATGTTTCGTTTGCATCTTCTCCCAACAAGTGATTCAAACTAGAGAAGATAGCTTCTTTGAACTTGTATCTTAACATGATCAAAAGACTAATATTCTCAAACAATATAACAAAATGCCACAGGAGCTGTTGATGTTGAATATATAACAAAATGCCACAGGGGCATTAAAAAAAAAAGTGTTTTCTGTGGAAAACTTAATTCTATGCAAAAAGACCAGTATCTATGGGGTGTGTTAAGTGCATGTAAAGTTAGGAGTGGGATTTGGAGAAGTCCATCTAGACTAATTGAGCACACAACTATTAGAGTGCACTTAAAGACCATAACCATGACATGAGATTCTGAAATTTAAATTAGGCCCACAGAACAAGCAATATGATGCTATTGATTCTCTTAGTATTTGTAGGGATTGGTAGGACCATGGGAGACTATTAAGAAACATTTTGAGCAACATGAGGCTTCATGATCAAGTGAAATATTATGAAATTGTCATGTCACTGACCCCACTAAAGGAAAAAAGGTTTATTTGGATTTGTTGTTCTGGCAGTGTGGGGGAAGAAAGGGTATCTGTCTGTATTCTGTAATCCTCTAGTCCTACAAAATATATTGAAAAATATAGAAATTGTTGCAAGTTACAACCCCACCAAAATTACCTTGAAGAACACTAGTTGGGGAGAAGCCTATTCCAGTAGAAATGCCATTAGTATCACCAACAATTCTTCCTTTCCCACCACTTTTAACACTGATGTTGTTGCTGATACAGCTCTTGGACTGGTTATCTTTCTGGCATATATTTAGGCAACTTTCTCTATATGAAGCAACAGATTCCACGCTGCTGAAGGTGGCCATCTTAGGGGCAACTGGAGTGGCAAGAGTGGTTCCAGGGGACACTGCAGATGCAGAAGCAAACGACGTGAGGTAGTCAGCATAACTTGCACTATTTTTCCACCTATTATTAGCAGAAGGGCAATTGGCAACACTGAAACTCCTTGACGGGGTACTTGATGTGTCACTATGTGGAATGGCCATAAGGTTTGGATTTGAAATTTCAAATTGTGTCTTTGAGGCTGGTTTGTTGTGTGACTTGCTAGATGGCTTTGTAGCCAGATGAGAGTTAATTTGAGATGTTTCCACAGGCTTTCTTGAACGATTTCGACCTCTATGAATGTGTCTTTCACAGTACTTCTGGTTAGGCACCACATTCTTACCACACCTCCATTTCTTTCCATCAGTTCTTCTACACCTATGAGGCTCTGGATCCACCATACTCCCATGATCAAAACCCAGGAAACTGTATTCTGTAACCAAAAGAAATGAAAACAAAAATTAAAAACAAGCCCATCATTACCTCACAATTACATAAACAGACACAACCTTTTAGCATAAAAAATATTTGAATTTAGGCTTACCTTTGAACATTTCAAAATCAGAAAATGAATCCTTACACTAAATTAAATCCACTAGTATTCATTTGCCCAAATCTTGGAAGTTGGAACCAAACAAAACAAAACTTATCCAACAATTAACTCCAAAAGAAACAAGTACTAATTCATTCCAAGATAGAATCAAACATGACACTGACTCATCCTATAATAAACATTGAACAGCACCACAACTTAAGTGTTAAACAAACAAAAAAGTAAAACTTTATTATACATAAAAATAAACATAGTAAAGGGTTTGATCAGTTGATCAAAGGTTATTTATTACAAACCCGACATGTTGCTTGGGAATTGCACAAGGTGATAAGGAGGAGGAATATTATATGCCAAATGGTTGAAGATGAAAACTTGATGGTGAAGCTCACGCCTCTGAGCTTCAGTGATCACATGGTTTATTTCTTGTGGAGCAGAATGAGAAGCATCAACCCCGAGATGAAGTTCAACACTGTTGGAAGAAGTGTTCTCTTTCTCTTCCTTGACCATAACAATCCTCTTTCTCTCATCAACAACAACAACACCAACATCACCTTCCATCTTGTGTCCCATGTCAATCTTCTTCTGGGGTCCACCTCCTACGCCTCAAAAAAGACACAAACATAAGAACAAGAAAAAAAAAAACAAAAAAAAGGTGCTAATGAAGAAGCATGTGATGATGGGCAAAAGGGGAAAGAGTGGAAGAGAAACCAGAAGTGTTGTGTGAAGAGCGAACAGTTGGAAGAGGCTTAGCTTCCATTGTCACATTCACATGAAGGCTTTTTTTTCCTTTTTCTCTAGAGGGTCTGTGTCTGATAGTGATGATCAAGGGAAAAAAAAGCTTCTTTTCTTACTTTTTTTCAGTGTGAATAATAAAAAAATGTTAAAAGGGGATTCAGAAAGAGTAAGCTCGGCACGGAAGTCCTCCATTTACTTCTATTGTAAGTTGCAAGAAGTGGAGAGGGAGGGAGAGAGAGAGAGAGAGAGAGAGTGGTGTCAGAAGTTTCTGACAAACAGCTTATTACGTTGCAAGACTTTGCAACAGTCACGTTCAGACAAACAAAATGAACCTTACGTTGTACACAATACACTACTAGACTGTTCAACATGGTTAGGCGCGTGACCACTCCACTATCCATTCTTTTACCTACAATATATTTATTTTGGTAGAGAACAACGTTTTCTCTAATTCTAATAGAGTAAGATGATTATACTCATTATAGATGTATACAGGAATTGTTCTTCTTAATCAACAAAATTTAACGTACTTTGCCATCATCTCATATTTTTTGGTAAAAAGAATTTACATTTCAAGGAGAGATATTTTATCACTCTGTGTGAATAGTAACATTTAACCCTTCATAAATAGTTGCATTCTTTAATTTTAGAAATCTCTTACAATTTACCATTTTCAAAATATATTCAAATTTCATCATTATTTTAAAAATTACTCATAAAAAGTATTTCACGACTTGAACATTTATTAAGTTATGGGTTTGCCTCATTCAAAAAACTTTGAACCAAATAATCATTATAACTAGCTAATATAATTTACACATACAATTTTGATGTCATTGAATGAATTATAAAAATGACAATTTAATAAGTCTTTGTCAGGTATTCTTTTCATTAAAGCTTTAAAAGTCAAATCCTTAACTCCCATAGCGCACACTCACTTCACTTTGATATAGGTGGACTTTATAAGTGCTCATAAACACTTTACATATATGTTATAGCCTATAAGTCCATTAAAAACAAATTGTTCAACCTTCCACTTTTATTTACTTTATGGTCCAACTACTTTTAATCCCTTGGGATGTATCTATTCTCAAGTACTTGCAACCACTCTAATAATCAACTTTTATCATTGAACTCAAAATTTGATATTACTTAAGTATGAGTTAAGTTTTCATTGTTGGTGATTAATTAGGTATGGATTTGAATCTCATCCTTACTGATGTTTTACACACAATATCACTTGTCAATCCTACCTTAAAGGATCTGCAAGATTTCTCTATGTTCTTATAAATACTATGAATATTACTGCATTTGCAATTAGAACTTTTTCACAGCTATGCTAAGTCCAATGTATCTAGACTTTCCATTATATACTTAACTATATGTCTTTCATAGTGTTGATTGACTATCACTATGGATATTAGTGTCATTGGCCTTGACCAAATTGGCATCTCATACAACAAAGTTTTTAGTCATTCTAATTCTTTTTTTCTTTTTTCTTTTTTCTTTTTTTTTATCTACAACCAATGTTGTGAATTCTACTACCATGGTGGAGTCAACAATGAAAGTTTGTTTCTTGGATGTAACACCCTGGACGTGTTATCATTAATAATATCATAAGCACGCTATCAGCGTTATCTGAACGCAGTGCGGAAGCAATAGAATCGTTTTTCTTGATTACATTATGCATGGAATATAAAACACACATCAAACATCAATAATACAAGCCCCTGCTGATCCAATTATTACAAATATAAAACAACATAGGCAGAAAACACAGAAATCTATCAAGAGATATCAGGAGGAAACATAACACAGATACATCACATAATCTGTACATATACATACAACTCATCAATTCTACCACATCTGTGGTTATACAATTACATATGTACAGACAATGGGTGTACACTCACACCCTATACATAAACAGAAAACAGGACAGAGATCAAAATAAAAGCTCTTCTAATCTTCATCTGCAGCCCATGACCACTCCAGCACCCTCAGCGAGGGCCTCCTGTCCTGTGGTAACTTCTCTCCTCTAGAAGTACCTGAAAAACCACAAACCCCACACAGGGTGAGACAAACGTCTCAGTAAGCTCAGGGTTCTGGGAGATCTTCCCTTACCCTGGTTCACCACCAAGCACACACACAAACAGATAACAGAGCTAAGGACATCATCCTAGCTCACAACATAAAGCCTAGGACCTTAGCCTAGCTTTCACACAATCCCAGCTGCCTGGGTCATCAACGGATGCTCTCAGTATCAGAGGTACTCCCACCTCATACTGGCTCTCAAGCCATCTCAGACTAGTCTCACCGAGGTACCCATCATAGTGTCTCTCACTAGACACTTAACTTATCAGAGAGGCACCGCCTCTTTATCACACAAACCTTGCCTGAATCCACAATTCAGGACTTCACCACTTTACTTGAGGAGCTCCTCAACTCAGGACTTCACAAACATTGGCCTGGGAATAGCCGTCCAGGACTTTCATAACACATGCTTGTGAATAACCGTCCAGGACATCACAATCACTTGCCTGGGAATAGCCGTCCAGGACTTTCCACAACACGTGCCTGAGAGAGATCATCCCACACCGGGGGCACTCCATCCCTCAGGACTTTCCTCTGCCTAGGAGAGATCATCTCACGACGGAGGCACTCTATCCCCTAGGACTTCCAATCCAATGCCTGAGAGGGATCATCTCACACCGGAGGCACTCAACCCCTCAGGACTTCCAAGTCACATGCCCTAGAGAGATCATCTCACAACGGAGGCACTCAATCCCTCGGGACTTCCAATCCACTGCCTGAGAGAGATCATCCCAGTCCGGGGCACTCATCTCTCAGGACTTCACAACACTAGCCTGGGAAAACCCTCCAGGCTTATCAATATCTCTGCCTAAGGAGGAACATCCTTCCAGGGCAATCCAACCTTAGGACTTAAGGCGGAGAGCAGTGGCACCTCCCAAGGAATCTCAACTATTCCAGGGAGTCCTCAAACTCTTCCTCTGGCTAGGGAACCTCAACTAGCCCGATACTAGTCCAGTATCCTATAGATTCCATCACCTGCAATCTCAGGTGCATCATCATCCTCACACTATCTCAGTGTCTATCCTAGGGTTCATCATACATTCACATTTCTGGAACGATCTGAGTATCACTCCAAGTACCGTTCATCTAGCCTTTCAGGCTTCAAACATATATAATCATCAAGATAGGCCACTTAGGCCTTTCATTCCACAGCATGCCCATAAACAAATACAAACAAGCATGACATGCATCAATCACCTACTGGGGTGGTAAACGAGAGAAAGGGGCTAATTCCCAGAGCGATAAGCTTACCTGATAGCTGTGCCTGCAACACCAGCTTCTTGCGCAATGGTCTGCTCCTCTGACACCTCGTGTCAAGCCCTATCAAGGCAACCAACCACATATCACAGACCATTCAATCATATAAACATAACAAGCTCATCAAGCAGTCCTCAACTGCCTCAGAGAAAGGAACCTCAGTCCTTTCTATCAACCTAGGTCATCTACCTAAGGTTCATCAGGCTCCTCTATCACAGGCCTGTCCATAGGCCCTCAGTGGTACATCTCAATTCAACCATGGCCTTAGAGTCATCCTAGACTCACAGCTAGCTATCATCAGTGAGCCTCAAAGCTCTTTCAACCCATCACTCAGGGTTTCCACAGGGCTTGAATGGTTCACATCACATGACACTGTTTCCATGGCCTTCTCAGGCACGACAAGCCCATCTGTAAGGCTCTGGCATGTCTCATATCAAGTGACTCATTCCAAGTCACACATGCCCTCACCTAGAGCCAAAACCAACAGTCACCAAATCACAAACTGAAAGCTAATCCTTCCTCCTCACATGATTCTAAACACATCTCTCAACTGGACCCAGAGCTAATTCTAGCTCAATCACAGATGGGTCACTATTCACAGGAAACCCCCAAATCTAAAATCAATCGGAGAAACTCGAGTTTCTTACCTCAGAATCGATAAGGAAGGCCTCTGGGCGGCTCTCCCTAGCCCTGGTGCAGCTGAATCACCGCCGTTCCTCGTCCAAGCTCGAGTTCTCTTCAGCCCTTCTCAGAGAAAGAGATTTTTGGGGTTTCAAGGTAAAAGGAGGAAGGATTCTAGCTAAATCTTGGTTTCTAAGGGATTTAAGGCGCTCAGGAAGGGATTTGGGTCTCAAAACAAGGTCATGGAAGCTTGGGAAGGTCCAACAATGGAGGAAAGGCTCAAGGAAGAAGAGAAACAGTGTTTCTCCCTCAGAAAACGCAAGCCTCCTTTATATATAGATAGCACCGATCGCGCGGGACACCGCGCCATCCGCTCCAGCTGTAGACGTTGTGGCGCCATCAGCGCCGCTCCTGGCGCTGTCCGCATGAACCTGCAGAGCCTCTGGCGCGATCCGCGCCACACCCTCAACAGGGTTTTATCATCAGGACTTCTGGCGCTATCCGCGCGGCATCCCACGTCGTCCGCGCCAGAAGTCAGGGTCTTACATTGGAACTCCAAGATATAACATTTCTACCAAGAGTGAAGATCCACCCATTCGTTGAAGAGTGGTATTCTGTGTATTTTACCCAACTTGCATTCATAAAATATATTTTAACACTGAAGGATACCCACCAATGTCGAAGCTCGAAAAATATTTTTGAAGGGGCTAAGATAGTTAAGGTTATATAATATCTATAAATTAAACATAATAGTTTTGATAATTAATCTAACTTTTTACAGGTAATTTTAAACTTTTGATAATATTTTTCAAACATGAACTATTTTATTAATTAATTGTGTTTTCTTTTTGTATCAAGGAAGCCAGAGCACAAAAAATGTGCTTTGGAATATTAAAATATTCTTCCTTCTTTATTAATATCACTCTTCAATTTTTTTTTTTCTTTATGAATTTTATACTTCCATCTACTATTAAACCAAAAAGTTGAAAATTCTATTTGTAAACCCTCCTTCTCCTCTCCTCCTTCCCTACTACATTATTTGCCAAATCTTTGTTTTATTTTCTCTATATATGGGAATGGATCTTGTGAAAGAATGATTTATTTCTATATAATTTTGTGATCAAAGGACTCATCGTTCGAAGACTCCTAAATTACTGCATTTGCATGATTGGATGGCCTAAGACTAGACGCATATAGACATTCATACATTAAGTGAAACACAATATTTTAAGGTAAGAAAAATACCGTGTGTGCGCATTGTAAAGTTAGCACTTTAGTAACATGTTTATTAAACTCTTCAAAAGCCCAAGAAAACTGCTCACATTCCATTCTCTATGAGTGTTGGAATCTCTAATTCTATCTCAAACAATTGTTTGAGAAATCCAGGAATGACTTAGTGATAAAATAATACTTGAGTGTCTTAGATTCAAGAAAAATTTAAGGGTTGTGCCAATACTGACCTAGAGAATACTTGTAAACCATGAGTGACATGATAGAATACTTGTTGTAATCAGTTTGATTAGTGGAATCAATTGAGCGTAACTTAGGTCGAGCGAACCAATATAAAATTAAGTGATTCTACTACTTTCTTTTAACTTGTCATAGTATTTTTAAGACGTATTATTGGCACAACTTTGCATACAAGTTTTTCATTAAAAACTGTTGTCTATAAATCACTAGGCAATAGTCCTTTACTACTTACGAAAGATTTACTTGTCATTGGACGATAGTCCTTTTGAACTAGTTTGGTTATAAATCACTTTCATTGCAAATGATTCCTAAAAGTTTATCTAACACATTATTCAAACCCCCTTCTAGTGTGATTTATTGTATTTCAAAGGTCTTTGTCTATTGTTTTGCTACGAGTTTATAAAATGTCAGGGTCACCTTAACCACAAACCCTTTTGGTATTGTCGTGTACATCTCTGCACCTAGTTCTCCATTTACAAATGCAGTTTTCACATTCATCTAATGAATGACAAACTTATAGATGAAAGCTAGTGCCAAAAACACTCTAATGGAAGTTATCCTTGCTACATGTGCATATGTATCAAAATAGTGAATGCCTTCTTTTTATGTAAAGTGTAATTCCTTTAGCCACTAATCTTGCATTAAACCTATTAATAGTTCCATCTACCTTCATTTTTCTTTTGAAAATGCATTTACGTCCTATTGGTTTAGAATCTGGCAAGAGGTCTAATAATTTCCATGTTTTATTCCCAATTATGGAATCCATTTCCTCTTGTATAGCTTCTTTTTAGAAAATGGTATCTTAAAACTTTATTATCTTTTCAAATGTTTCTAGTTCACTTTTAATATTATAACTAATTGGTCCATAACTATCTATGGACTCTTTTATTCCTTCAACAAAAAACATAAAAAAAGCCGGGTCCATAAGCTTTTTTTCCTAGCTCTCTACTTCTAAGTTTGACCTTTCCAATCATGTGCATTAGAATGGACATTATTCTTGGACCTTGGAATTGAGTTAAATCTTTATTGAAAAATTGTTTCTCTAGACTCAATTATTGTATTTACAACATTTTGAGTCATTAGATTCTATAATGAATTAATGATGAATCTATAAGCTTATTTTGTTATTCTCAACATAGCTTAAAAATATACATTCAATTTCTCTTTCACTCAATTTCTTTGTTTCTGATTTATGACTCTTTACTATTGGTTTACAACTCCAAACTTTCAAGTAGTTGACATTAGAATTTTTTTTCTTTTCAAAGTTTTGATTTTGGTTAGCATTTTTCCAAAGTTCATATGGAGTTATTTGTTTCTTTTGTTTGGAATTCTATTTATTATGTGACGTGTTCTCAACATTGCTTCTTTCCAATATCCTTTTGTTAAAAAAGGTTATTAGTTAAATTCTCGCCTATAGTCATGCTATGCCCTCTCAAAACCCTCCACAAAGTACTACTGTTCCAACTATCATTCAAACTTGGCTCCAAATTCTTCCACGCACTCAAACATGAACACCGCCTGTTCGACCTTATTCCCCACCCAAATGCTGCCTCAGCTAACCATTCCATGCTTAACTGTTTGCATCGCAACCTTCCCTTTCAAGCTCTCGCATTCAAAAACCATTTCCAGTTGCATTCTCTTGAAAACGTCGACAAGGTTACCGTTGCCTTGTCCCTCAAGGCATGTTAGGGAGAGTCAAAACTCGGGGTCAAATCCACGGATTCACGGTGTGTAGTGGGTTTGTCTTGTTTGTCACGGTGTCGAATTCTCTCATGAAAATGTACAGCAAGTCTGGGAATTTTGGGAAGGCTTTAATTGTGTTTGAGAATTTGAGTCATCCCGACATAGTTTCTTGGAATACTGTGCTTTCGGGGTTTGAGGAGAGTGTGGATGCTTTGAATTTTGCACGTTCTATGCATTTTCGTGAATAGCTTTTGATCCGATGACATATACTACTACTTTTGCATTTTGTTGGGATGATCATGGGTTTTTATTTGGATGGCAATTGCATTCTCTTGTGGTTAAATGTGGATTTGGTTGTGAAGGTTTTATAGGGAATGCCCTTGTAACTATGTATTGAAGGTGGGGTATGTTATATGAGGCTAGGAGAGTGTTTGATGAAATGAATGAAAAAGATTTGGTTTCGTGGAATGCGATGATTTCAGGTTATGCTCAAATAGGGGAATGTTATGGGTTGGAAGCAGTTCTATTGTTTATCAACATGGTAAGACAAGGTATGTTAATTGACCATGTTTCGCTTACAGGTGTAGTTTCAACTTGTGGTCATATGAAAAACTTAGAGCTAGGGAGGCAGGTAGATGGTTTGACCCAACAAGTGGGATATGGAACACATGTCTCAGTTTGCAATGTTTTGATGTCAACTTACTCAAAATGTGAGGTCCCTAAAGAAGCAAAAGTTGTTTTTGAGTGTATTAGTAAATGGAATGTAGTGTCTTGGACGACAATGATTTTTATTGACGAAGAAGATGCAGTGTCTCTTTAATGCGATGAGAATTGATGACGTGTATTCAAATGATGTTACATTTTTAGGATTAATACATGCTGTAACAATGGCAAAAGAACCTAAATAATACATTTTAAATAAAAAAAAATTACCAATTTAGGACTGTTTTCAAACTATTTACCAATCTGGGGCAGGGGGACGAGCCCAAAATTGGGCATGACCGGTCCCGCCTTAATCTGGCGCCCAATTTTGGGCGTGACTAAATCCGTCGCTAAATCGGTTAGACACCGATTTAGCGACGGAATTTTTGGTTTTTTTTTAATTTTTTTGTTTGCGACCAAAAATTTCGTCGCAAGAACTGTTAGCGACTGAATTAACACCAGAATATATGGTTTTTATTTTTTTATTTAATATTATTTATTTTTATTTTTATTTAATTTGAAAGTATTTTTAGATTGATCTCCATGATAGATATGATCTATTTTACTTTTAATAATATTTTTTTATTTAGTATATTTTTATAATTTTATATGATTTTATTTAATATATTTTGGATTTTTGGTATAAATAATTTTTAATATACTATTTTATTTAATATAATTTCTAAATTTTTATATGATTTTGTTTAATATTTTTTGGATTTTGTATATATAACTAATTTTTAATATAATATTCTTTATTTAATAAAATTTTTCAATTTTCTTTCGGAATTTGCAAAAATTTAAAATTTTTATTTTTTGATACTTACTTCCTCATTTTTTTCTAAATTTTTTTAAACAATTTTTAATATAGAAAGCATTTTAAATGGAATATTATATGTTGATACTTCTCATTTTTTATATCGAGACTACCCCCGTTAAACACATTATTCTCATCCCTCTCATCATCTCTTTCATCCTCTAATAATTTGATAATTCTCTTTTTGTTCTAGTCAAAAGCACCTAGTCGACTAACTCGTCATTGAAACTACACTGAAACTCAGGCTTTCTATCAATCGGTGACTCAATTGTGTAAAATTGGTGTGGTCAAAACATATACATTCAACCGAGAAAGGAAATTAGAAAGGATCGTCCATCTTGCATGGTGAATGATCAATTGTGCGAGTAAGTTGGTCACCATCTTTATCTCTCTGGGTAAGCACAATGCAATTCTTTGCAATTTAATTTGATTAACTTTGTCTCATGCAGTTCTACTCCTATTTATAGAGTTCTGCAATGTTTTACCGCTGTGCACATTGGAATTAATGGGGTGTTACAATTCCGATTATTGTGTGGTGAGTGCACTTTGGGATGAGTGGAACGAGTGGTAAAATGTGGAATGAGTGCGAAAAAGTTAGAAATGAATGTGCTTTGGGATAAAAAAATCCAAAAAATATCAAACAAAACCATATAAAAATTTAGAATATCGAAAAAAGTTACAACTTTTGATAGAAATGTCCGATCGAGGTGTACAATATGCCGAAATGCTCGAAATTAATAGAAGTAACTAGAAAAATAAAAAATATTAGCCAATTAACTGATAAAATAATTAAAAAATTAGAAAACAAGAAATTTTTTGGGATTTCGAAGATTAAATCGCAACTTTAAACAAAATTATACTGTAAAATTGACAATGCATATAACTTTGAACAATCATACTTTTTCGTAGCAATGTCCGATGGATACATATTTTATGTCAAAATGCTTGAAATTAAGAGAGATAATTAGACAAATAAAAAATAGCATGCAATTAACTAATTAAATGAATAAAAAAATTAGAAAACAAGAAATTTTTTGAAGGTTCAAAGATTAAATCGTAATTTTGAGGCACTTAGAGGTCTCTGTTGGGAAAATTTTTTGGCCAAGTCCCTCTTTTGGGAACTTGCCCAGGCCTTCTCCTCTCAATTTCGAGCGCGTGACCACCGATTTCGTCTCAATCGGACATTCCAGTCAAAAGTTATGACCGTCCGAAGTTTATATACGCATCGGTTCACCTGTGCGTGACACGTGGCAGAAGTAGGTCACGCCCAGAACTGGGCATGACTGGTCACGCCCAGAACCAGGCGTGACTACCCCCCTAGTCACGCCTGGTTCTGGGCGTGACCAGTTGCCCCAGATTGGTAAATAGTTTCGAAACGGCACCAAATACGTAATTTTTTATTTAATTTATATTTAATTGGTTCTTTTGCCCTGTAACAATCAGGAATTTGGTGACAGAAGGTCTAATGATTCATGGGTTATGCATAAAAAGCAGCTTCTTTTTGTTAGAACACATTGTCTCCAATATCCTAATTACCATGTATGTCAAGTTTGAGTGCATTCAAGAATCAAACAAGATTTTTGAGGAGCTTAACTGTCGAGAAACAGTATCATTAAATGCATTAACTTCAGGGTATGCTCAAAATGGCTTGTCCAAAGAAGCTTTGCTTAAATTTTTCTCTACAGTTAAGGAGATAAAGCCCCATCAATACACATTTGGTAGTGTGTTAAATGCTATTGCTGTTGCTGAGGATATATCATTGAATGATGGACAATGTCGCCATTTTCACTTGCTCAAACTTAGTTTAAGCACTGATCCAATTGTTTCAGGGGCTCTGCTTGACATGTATGGCAAGTGTGGAGACATAATTGAGTCTCAAAGAGTGTTCAACGAGACACTTGAACGAACCCAGTTTGCTTGGACAGCCATAATATCTGCATATGCCTGCCATGGAGACTTTGAGTCAGTGACGAGTTTTCATACAGAAATGGAGAGGGAAGGAATCAGTCCATACTCCATCACTTTCCTTTCTGTTTTGGCTGCATGTTGTAGAAAGGGAATGATTGATGTCAGCCATAGAGTCTTTGACTCTATGGTGAAAAAACATTCAATTGAGCCAACCTCTGAGCATTATTCTATTATGGTGGACATGTTGGGCCGTGTTCAATGACTAGATGAGGCAGAAGAGTTGGTGCACCAGATTCCAGGAGGGCCTGGATTGTCAGTGTTGCAAAGTTTGCTTGGGTGTTGTAGATTACATGGGAATATGGAGATGATTGAGAAGGTTGTTGATAGGTTGATAGAAATGGATCCTGCAAGTTCAAGTCCATATGTACTAATGGCAAACTTGTATGTTGAGAAAGGGAAGTGGAAGAAAGTTGCTGAAGTGCGAAGAGGGATGAGAGGGAGATGAGTAAAGAAGGAAGTAGGATTTAGTTAGGTGGATGTTTCTAATGTTGATTCCTTATATTTGCATAGTTTCTCCTCTGGGGAAAGTCACATCCAGAGTTTGAGAATATTTGTAAAATGGAAGAGTTTCTGGGATTGCAAATGAAATTTTTGAAATAGAGCAGAGAGAGGGAATGGGAGTGGTATCATGTGTAACAAATCCTAAAATAAACGAGGAATTTGTATTGATGAGCTACGGATTTCTAACTTGATCTTATTCATTAAAAAAGAGATTTTTTTTTTTCATTTATATATTGAATTGTACTCAATTTTCATGTTAAAAATTTGTGCCTTGGGACTTTAAGTTGGACTTTGTTGGTTTGCTATAACTCTTTTTCTTATAAAAAGAAAAGCACAAAGAAAAATGTGTTAAACCTTTTTGTTTAAAAAGGCATCATTGGGTGTGTTCTGATCTGGATCACTATTATTGTTGGAATTCAGGAAAATTAGGGATTTATATTATTGCTTTTCATATATTTGTTCAAATGAGTCTTAGAAAATTGGGAATTTTAGTTATTGACTTTTAATATAAAGAAGAACGATGACAGTATGAGTAAATTATTGGATGAAGTTCTTATATGTATTTTTTGTGAGCCATAACATTGCCTTGTTTACACTTTACAGTAACAATTTTGTTTTTGAACAACTTAATGTGTTTGTAAAAATGGAAGTAATAATTATGTCTCCCCAAGAGAGATTTACTATTATTGTTATTTCTGTAACATCTCGGACGTGTTATCATTAATAATATCATAAGCGCGCTATTAGCGTTATCTAAACGCGTTGCGGAAGCGATAGAATCGATTTTCTTGATTACATTATGCATGAAATTTAAAACACAACACAAAGCATCATGAACAAGCCCCTGTGGATCCAGTTAACTCAAACATAACACAACATAGGCAGAGAACATACAAGTCTAAACAGAGATAATCAGGAGGGAACATAAACTTATACACATAAGCATAACTGTACATATGTATACAACTCATATATATATATATATATATATATTCTACCACATAAGTGGTTATCCATCAAAATATGTACAGTACAACGGGTGTACACTCACACCCTTTCCCTATACAGGGTACATGACAGAGATCAAAACAAAGGAACTCTTCTAATCCTCATCTGCAGCCCATGACCACTCCAACACCCTCAGCTAGGGTCTCCTGCCCTGTGGTTGCTCCTCTCAGCTAGAAGCACCTGAAAACCACAACCCACAACAGGGGTGAGATAAACATCTCAGTAAGCTCAGGGTCCTGGGAAATCCTCCCTGACCCTGGTTCACCCCCAAGCACAGATACATAAACAGAACATAATAAAGCCTAGGACATCATCTTGGCTATCACACACTTCCCAGCTCTCTGGGTACTAACCAGATGCTATCAGCATCAGAGGTATCCCACCTCGTACTGGCTCTCTCAGCCATCTCTCAGAGATCAAAGCCATAAACGTGGTACCAGCATCTTATATTGGCTCTCATAGCCCGTCTCACAGAGGTACATAACATAAGTGTCAGCCACTGGACACTTCTCATAACAGAGAGGCCCCGTCTCCTGAACCATGTAAACCATGCCTGAGGACTCTCACTCAGGACTTTACTCATCCAGATATGGCTCATCTAAGAGGCCCTAGGCTCTCATCCCCTCGGGAAGCCCTCTCTTAGAGATACAACATATCTGTCAACTGTCTGGCCTCTCCAGGACTTTCATAACACAGGCCTGGGCAAGAACATCCATATAGGGCAATCACCTCCAGGACTTTCACTATACATGCCTAAGATTCTAACCCAGGAACTCAGTTAACATCTATTATCAAGTCACATCACTATCCTGCAGAGGCTACATCTAGGTATATAGGAACATCTCCATTCAGGAGGCTACATCTATATACTAGGAACATCTCATACCAGGATCTCACAAATCTATCTGAGGCTACATCTGTATATATAGGAGCATCTCCACTCAGGAGGCTACATCTATATAACAGGAACATCTCAGCACTTCCTTAATTACATGCCTGAAAGAGATCATCTCACACCGGAGGCACTCATCTTTCAGGACTTCCAGATTCACTGCCTGAGAGAGATCATCTCATGACGGAGGCACTCAATCCCTCATGGCTTCCAATCCAATGCCTGAGAGAGATCACCTCACACAGGAGGCACTCAATCCCTCAAGACTTCCAATCACGGTCTGAGAGAGATCATCTCACACATGAGGCACTCAATCCCCCAGACTGTCAATCCACTACCCGAGAGAGATCATCTCATAACGGAGGCACTCAATCCCTCAGGATTTTCAACCACATGCCTGAGGAATCTCTCAACTCAGGACTTCACACACAATGCCTGAGGAATCTCTCAACTCAGGACTTCCATCATTTCTGCCTAAGGAGGAACTTCCCTACAGGACACTCCATCCTTAGGACTTCCGGTGGAGAGCAGTGGCATCTCCCAAGGAATCTCAGCTATTCCAGGGAGTCCTCAAACTCTTCCTCTGGCTAGGGAACCTCATCTAGCCCGATACCATTCCGGTATCCTATAGGTTCCAACACTGACCATCTCATGGTCTTTATCTCATCAAGAACCACAGAATACACTCACAGTGTTCATCAATAATACAGAGGCCCCAAAGCCACACACCATCTCGGTGTCTATCCTAGGGTTTATCATACATTCGTAATCTCTGGAACGGTCTGAGTTTCACTCCAAACCCCGTCCATCTAGCCTTTCAGGCTCATAACATATATAATCATCAATAACAGGCCATCAAGGCCTTTCTCTCCTTAGCATGCACAATACACACATATATACATGTAATCAAACATGGCATGCATTCATCACCCTCTTGGGTGGCAAACAAGAGAAAGGGAATAATCCCCAGAACGATGAGCTTACCTGGCAAGCTTTGCCTCACAGCTCTGCTCTTTGAATGATGGTCTGCTCCTCTGACACCTCGTGTCAAGCCCTATCAAGGCATACATACGCACATTACAGACCATTCAAGCATAACAAATTCGAGCTCATCAAGTAGTCATCAACTGCCTCTGGAAAAGGAACCTCAGTCCTTTCCAACAACCCAGGTTATCTACCTAAGGTTCCTCAGGCTCATCCTCTACAAGCCTTTCCATAGACCCTCAGTGGTCTATCTCAGATCAAACATGGCCTCAGAGTCTCTCTAGACTCAACCCAAGCCGTTCACAATGAGCATCACAGCTCACACCACCCAATAACTCATGGTTTCCATAGGGCTTGAACGGTCTAATCACTAGACACCGTCCCCATGGCCTCACAGGAACCACAAGCCCATCAAACATGGCTCTTGCATGTCTCAAATCAAGTGACTCAGTCCAAGTCACACATGCACAACCTAGAGCCAAAACCAAAGTTCATCAAATCACAAACTGAAAGCTAATGCTTCCTCCTCTCAACATTCTAAACACATGTCTCAACTGGACCCAGAGCTAATTCTAGCTCTATCATAAATGGATCACTATTCATCTGAAACCCCAAACCATAAATCAATCGGGGAAACTCGAGTTTCTTACCTCAGAACCGATGAGGAAGGCCTCTGGACTACTCTCCCTAGCCCTGGTGCAGCTGAATCACTGCCGTTCCTCGCCCAAACTCGAGTTCTCTTCAGCCTTTCTCAGAGAAAGAGATTTCTGGGGTTTCAAAGGAAATGAAGGAAGGATTCTAGCTTAATCTTGGTTTCTAAGGGATTTACTAGGCTTTGGAAGTGATTTGGGTGAAGAACTATGGATTTTGGAAGCTTGGGAGGCTCAAAAATAGAGGCTGGGCGTTCAGAGGAAGAAGAAGAAGGTTTCTTCCCCCAAAAACGCGACCTCCCCTTATATACTGGCCCTGTCGGAGGTCTGGCGCGATCCGCGCCACCTCCGGCGCCACCCACGCCAGCGACATTGCCATAGTGGCGCCATCAGCGCCACATCCACGCTAACAGCGTGAACTGGCCGAACCAGTGGCGCGATCCGCGCAACTCACCGCGCAATCCATGCTGGCTGCAAAATACTGACGCTCCTCGCGCCACTGTGGCGCTCCTGGCGTCAACCTCCCGAGAATCCCGCGCTCTTAGCGCTAGCCTGGCGCCCCTGGCGCCACATTCCAGTGGGTCTGGAGACATCCGCGCCACACCCTCTACAGGGTTTTCTACCAAAGGACCTGGCGCTAACCGCGCGGTGCCTCGCGCCACCCGCGCCAGATCTCAGGGTCATTACAATTTCGTTTTCTTCATGTCTTCCTTGATGAGCCATAGCCATAGCCACAGCTAAAATAAATCACTTACATGACCTTTCCTCTGGATATCATTTCCAATTTCCTGGGTGACAATAATCCAGTGTTGTTCTTTGACTACAGTTTCTCATGAAAACCATTGCAGGCAATACCAATTTTTAGACAGACAGAAATTACGATTGAAGAATTGAGGATGCAATAAATTTCATTAATATCACCTTTTTTGCCAGCAGCTTCTTTTACTTTGGCTTCGCATGATCTATTGACTGCTAGCACATTGAATCCATTGGCAAGCACAAGATGCTGAACTTAACAGTTCATCTGACCAAAAGTTTGAGGATGCATTTTGAAAAGGCTAGTCAGAGACATCCAGAAGGGATTAATAATGCAAATAGCATTGGTAATGGTTTCTTTTTAAACATAGTTGGTGCAATCATTTTAGATGTCGTGAGCTGTTGTTTGCTGCAAAAAGAAATCTAATTGCTCAACTGGTCAAGACAGAGACACAGTGAGCTTTATTTTGGTTCGAATTACCTTTGGGACTATCCTCTTCTTTTGTCAAATTTTCTTTTGATCTTTTAGCTTATCCTCCCCCATCTTATAATCCTCTAAGGAGCTGGGAAATCGATGGGGTAAATATCGGGGAGATTTACACCTGTGTAACTATATAAGTAATCTAGACACCACACCTTAACCCAAAACCTTAAGACTCAAGTTTATGGGTCTTCTCCTTACTTATATGGTGCTCAACTTTTCTAATTCTATCTGATTGGGACTTTACCTCACACTTGTACTCCAACAATCTCCCCCTCAAGTGTAAGTTTCTTCCATATGGTAGCCTTCCCCTCGAGTGGAAGTCATTATCATCCACGAGTATTCCATGGTGGTCATTAGAGTTTACATGCTCTAGTAAACTTGTATCGCCACAACACTTGCAGGACTCGCTTCCTGGCCTCCATGCATGGACTTACTTGTCAGGAAGACTTTTGATACAATAGATCTCCATGTCCATGGATCCATCGCCGCCATTTTTACTCGTCCCAGCCGATCACCAAGTCGAACCATCGGCTCTGATACCAATTGTTGGGAAATCGAGGGGGTAAATATCGTTTACACTTGAGTAACCATATAAGTAAACTAGACACCACACCTTAACCCAAAACCTTAAAGCTCAGGTTTATGAGTCTTCTACTCACTTATATGGTGCTCAACTTTTCCATTTCTATCCGATGTGGGACTTTACCTCACACTTGTACTCAACAGAGAAGACCCATAAACCTAAGCCTTAAGGTTTTGGGTTAAGGTGTGGCGTCTAGTTTACTTATATGGTTACTCAGGTGTAAATCTCTCCGATATTTATCCCATCGATTTCCCAACAATTGGTATCATAACCGACGGTTCGACTTGGTGATCGGCTCGGACAAGTAAAAAGGCGTTTGTGGATCCATGGACATAGAGATCCATTGTATCGAAAGTCTTCCTAGCAGGTGAGTCCATGCATGGAGGCGAGGCAGTGAGTCCCGCAAGTATTGTGGCAGTACAAGATACTAGAGCATAAGCTCTAAGGACCACTACTTATGAATTGAAAATGACTTCTGCTCGAGGGGGAGGCTATCATGTGGAAGAGACTCACACTTGAGGGGAGGATTGTTGAGTAGAAGTGTGAGGTAAAGTCCAACATCGAATAGAAATGGAAAAGTTGAGCATCATATAAGTGAGTGGAAGACCTATAAACCTGAACCTTAAAGTTTTTGGTTAAGGTGTGGTGTCTAGTATGCTTATATGGTTACTCAAGTATAAATCTCCCCGATATTTACTCCCTCGATTTCCCAACATTCTCCTTATTCATATGGTGTTCAACTTTTTCATTTCTATCTGATGTGGGACTTTAGCTCACACTTATACTCAACATAAGCTTCAGCTGAATTTTATGCTTATCTATGATAACAGTCTAGCATCACACCATATTTGGTCATCCAATCCATACCCAAAATCATCTCAAGGGTAGGCATAGCTAGACAAAACAGATCAATCACATAAGCTCTGCCCTCATACAAAAACTGCACGTCCTTGCAGCACGTGCTCACCTGGCATCTTTCTCTAGATGCTGTGATAACCTCCATAGTAGGAGCAAAACTGTGCTTAGGCAATCTAAGCCTATCAACAATCACATCCTGTATGAAGGAATGTGTGGCTCCAGAATCAAACAGCACTCTAATATCACAGTCATCGATCAGAACTGTACCTCTGATCAGGTCTGGAGCTCTGGCTGCTTCTCTGGCATCTACAGTATACACCCTGCCTGCTGTGGGTGCCATCAACTCTGTTGGAGCAGCCTGTGCCCGACTCTCTGTCTGAGGGCACTCTCTGGATATGTGGCCTGGCTTGCCACATCTGAAACACACTACCTGACCTGAAGAACATGCGCCCCAGTGTACTCGTCCACAAGATGGACACTTCGGAGGTGGTCTCCTCTGAATGGAACTACTCTGTCCTGACCTCTTCTTGAATCTGTCAGAGGATGTAGAGGCTCTCATCATCCTGCCCTTATCCCTCCTGGGCGGGCCAGAATCACTAACTCTCCTCCCCTCCTGTCTGACTGAGGGGATGGGCTGTCTGACTCTCTGCTGTCTCTGTAGGATACCCTCCACCTGACGGCTCTGTCTCACCAGGGTATCCATGTCTCGTGACCCTAGACCGGCCACCAACACCTGAATGTCCTCTCTAAGCCCCCTCAGGAACTTAGCTGCCAAAGTCTCAGCATCAGGCATGGGTCTCCTGAAGTGAGCATACTGAGCCAGCTCATTAAACTGGGCCAGATATTCGTCCACCGTCATGGTCCCCTGGACGAGAGTATCAAACTCCGCCTGCTTCTGCTCCCGTGCATCTCTGAGAAAGTATCTGTCTAGGAAGCAGGCCTCGAACAGCTGCCAGGTGATCATCTCTCCCCAGCCTCTCAGAAGTGGGACAGTGGTCTTCCACCACTTATGGGCGTCCCCCTGAAGCATGTAGGTCACATACAGCAACCTCTGATGGTCTGGGCACTCCATGACCTCAAAAATCTTCTCTAAAGCTTGCAGCCATCCTGCTGCAGCTACTGGGTCATAGCCCCCTGTGAATACTGGAGGGTCATGCTTCCTGAAGGTGAGCAGCATCTTTCCTCTGGCTGCAACATCACTGTCAGCCTCTAACTGGGACATCTGGTCCCCTCGCTGATGACTCTCACCAGCTTGCTGGCGACTAGCCTCGCCCTCAGCTACAGGAGGTGTGGAGGATGCTCTGTCAGTCCTCCTGAGGTTTCTCACTTCCTCTAACAAGTCCTGGTTGGCCTTCATCAAGGCCTCATTCACCCCTCGGGTGGCAGCCATCTCACACTGCATCTCCCCCTGAGTCTGTCTATTAGCAGCCATCTCTTGCTGCATCTCTGCCTGCATCTGTCTATTTGCAGCTAATTCCTGCTGCATAGCGGCTAATGCAGCCGCAACTGGATCAGGCTGGGTATTGGTAGCCCCACTGGTGCCTCTAGATCTCACCATAGCACTACACATGTACATCACACAGTGAGTTGATCAGGCCCACAGTTAATGTACCCCCATGTAATGCTCATGTCAAACAATCACAAACAGGCACCAAAACAAGTTCCATATATAATGTTCTTATCAAGAAACCGCTCTGATACCATTAAATGTAACACCCCGTAGGCCTCCGATGTGTTATCATTAATAATATCAGATTAGCGCATAAAACCAAATTATATATATTAGCGGAAGCATAGAATCGTTTTCTTGATACATTATGTATGGAATCACATAACAGAACCATAAAATCACGCCCCTGCTGATCCAGTTTATCAAAATCAACATAATAAGACAGATAACAGATCTTTAGGTAGAGTAACAACAATATAAACATACACATGTACTCAGGGAAGGTATCATATACATATCATCAAAGTTCTGTACAATATATACATCTCCGGCTCACATCACACACGGTGCTACAAAAGAATATAATCCCTCAAAAGGGGTATACAGAACTATAACAAAACAAAACAAATCAAAATGGAGCCTTCAAGCTCTCCATGCTGCTCCTCAGCTAGGCAGCCTAGTCTCTGATGGGCCTCTTGCCCTGAGACTGCTCTTCTCTTCCAGAAGGTTCACCTGAAATCACATAACCCCACACGGGGTGAGATAACATATCTCAGTAAGCTCAGGATCCATGGAGGAATCTCCTCCACCCTGGCCCACTATCATAATACATATGCACACATATCACAATCAAATGGCCCACTGGCTTAGCCCTTTGGCTTTCTCAATCACACAGCATATCATACAGGGTGACTACACATCTCAGAGCAGGAGGAAACCATCTCCTGTAATCAAGTCACCAAATAGGAGGAAACCATCTCCTATATCAACATATCAGGCTAGGAGGAAACCATCTCCTAGAATGGGAGGAAACCATCTCCCAGTGTGAGGCCGGAACTCACACCTGTGTCATCC
>PYAF01002923.1:433348-447548 GCA_007407185.1 Glycine tomentella | reverse complement strand
CTTAGTTGTTGATGAAAAAATTAACAATCAATATTACATATCATTAACGTGTTAAAATATTAACTATTGTTAACTTAAATGGTTTTCTTATTAATAATTTAAATGGTTTACTTTACCTTCTATAAAGTGAATTACTCACTTCAGAGAAATCAAATCTCTTACCTACATGATTTATTATAAACATACATCAATTTTCTCATTCATTTCATTTTCACCCATTTTCTTATCTTTCTCTTGTTCTCTCAACATTATCTCCCCCCCCTCTCCTTCTCTCTCCATCCCAATTCACTTTTAAACGGAGTGTAAGTTTAGATTTATGTATACTACATTGTATGAGGGGTCCACCAAGAGTTTCACTGAAAGTTCCTTTCCCCAAATCGATAGTGCGGGTACCAAGTCTTGCTCCAAAATAAAATAAAATCATATCAAATATCATGATGGTCATGTTAATAGACAAAGAAAGTTAAGTGATGATGATGAGGAGGAGGAGGATGTGTACCAATTTCGAAAGCAATCAATGGCAGTGGATAATTGAGTGAAATTGACAAAGATCATAAATTTCTTATTTGAAATGAAGGGAAAATTGTGTTGTTGAGGTGGTCCCAAGATTGATGGTGAGATCGAGGTGCATGAGCTAGCAGTCGATACTTCGATAGTGCATGTGAAACCACTGCAACAATTTAGCTTCAGTTAGATAATAGTTTATTAACATGCATGCATCCCGATCCAATATCCATGTATGTAATATAATAATGCAAGAAAAAGATTTTAATGAAAAAAGTTGATCCCTAAAATGAGTGACTACAAATGTATTTATTTTTTACTTTTGGTGGGTTAAACTCAATATAATATTTTAAATATAATATAAAAATTAAACTTTCTTACATAAGTTAAAATAAACTTTTACACTTCATTTAATTTCTCCAAAGCTAATTTTAACTTATTGGATAAACTTAATTAACTTTAGTTAATTTAATTACTTATTTTTTGTCCTTTTATAGTTATATATTACTTTTAGTCTTTAGTTTCTATACTCAAAAATCATCTCTTTTAATGTTTATACATATTTTTATAATCTTTTTAGTCTCTATAAGTTTAGATGGTAGAGATTAAAATTAAGATTTAAAAAGAATATATATATATATATATAAACTAAAAAAGATTAAATATAGAATGTGTATGGATTAAAATGAATGATTTTTAAGTATAAGATTAAAAAGTAAAGTTTATATAATTATATAGACTAAATGAGTCATTAAACCACCTTACTTTCTTATTGTCTTATCTTTTAAGTTATTATTGAGATATTTATCGACACAAGATTTTGTTCAATATATACTTAAATACATAATTAAACTGTTTATCAAAACACACTTTATATATGTACATCTTGTTCACTGCATACCTCAATTTTGTTATGACAGCCAATATTTGTTGTTGCTAACGATGGGCTTAAATATGGTTGACAGTTAAAAAAAAAATCAATGCTTCATTAATAGTTTTAACTTTTTTGTGTACTCAGTCTAACATTTTATGTGCAACTCACTTGAATCGTAGTTACTAATTAGATGCATACACACTAGCTAACTAAGAGTATTTCACTAGTGTACAAGATTAGCCATAAATATTAAGGACTTCGGATATAATTTGCAGTGAAAAATTAAACTAATTAAATTAATTAGATTGATTTAATTTGGCTTTTTTTAAAATATTTTTAACCAACTAAAAGCAAATCAGTCCAAAGCAAATTAAGTCGAATTAATTCTGGGAGATAAATTAATCTATTTTTAAATTTTAATCCTTTTGATTTTTTGAATGTAGAATTTTTAAATATTTTTTAAAATTAATTCAAAGTTAGTGGTTGAATCCTTTGCGAATCATGCTTTGGTACCTTGAAAGATAAAAAAACAGATGGTTGAATTGTCTAAATTTGTTTAATCCTCTTCATCTTTGACTGTCCCATATATATATATATATATATATATATAGAGAGAGAGAGAGAGAGAGAGAGAGAGAGAGAGAGAGTGGAAAGAAATTGCTTGCACAAACAAGCTTGTTAGTTACGAGATCAATCATCATCTTTTTTGTTGGTGGAATTCGCTGCCTCCATTTTGTAGGGAGTTTCATCTCTTCAGTATATATTCTATTAATCATCTTTTTGGGTTTTTGGTTTGGTTCCCTCATGTTATAGTTTGTTTTTGTTCTTTTATTGAAATAATATTCTGGTATGTTGCATATGATTGGTAAGAGGTAAGATGTCAACATAGTTGACATGTCTCTCCTTATTGTGGTGCCTTTGCATATATACATTTCCAAAAAAAAATAAAAATTTATTGTTAAAAAATAAAATGTTGGATCTTATTCATTATTTGAGATTAGACCATGTGATTGTCATTGGATCGAGCCTTAATGACTAAATGAATGTTGAACTGTGAGTTGTTGTGCCACAACAATTGAGGCTTAGTAGGTTGTGGATCCTTCGAAAGGGCTGGTTTTGATATTTCATGGGTTTCAGAACAAAATATTACAGGTAATTTCATTAAAAATAATACATTTTATTAAAAATAATACATTTTATTTCAGTAAACAAATAACAATTTTAATAAATTTGAAAAAGATATATCATCCTTTGGCCAAAGCTAAAAAAATACATTCCTATTGTCAAAAAATGGTTCTACCTGGATTATGGAAGATGGCAACACATAAACTTTTGGAGAGACACCCCATTGCTGATATGTTGGACCTACACTTGCACATAGACCTTCCTTCAAGCCAAAGTCTTCGATTGTATTCATAATTTTTGTTGGAAAATCCCAAAATTCATAGCCTCTCATTTCTCTCAACTGGTGAATGAGATTCAAGACATTATTATCCCTGTTGAGCCATCTCATGATAGGTTGGTGTAGAGCAACTCTAGCAATGGCACGCTCACTCTGAAGGAAGCTTACACTTATATATCTCTTCCATTCAGTGGCGGACGTAGGAATTTTATTGAGAGGGGATGAACATAAAAAAAACTATATGATAAATAGAAGTACTCTAAAGACAATACAAATTTAATATACAAAAAATTAAAATATATATATATTACAGAAATTAAGATGACTTCACTTGATTCTTACTATACGTGTTTTCATATTGTTAAAATCATCTATAATTGAATTTGTGCTAAAACTCAACAATTTTTTGTTTCATGTATGTAATCAAAGAATCATCAAGAAATTGCTCTTTCATTCTATTTCGAAGTCTGGTCTTGATTATCTTCACAGATAGGCAAATTGCAAACAGGGTGAGTTGATGAACAAGCTGACAAAATCTAGTGAATCTTAATAAAATAATTCACAATTTAAAATCAAACTCAAAGCAATAACATGGAGATAAGATATAAAGAAGACAATCAATTTTAGTGTGAAAAACTCAATTGGGTAAAAAACCACGATATCCAAATTGGATAATCAATCCAATGGACAACTCCTGTAAGACCCTGACTTCTGGCGCGGACGGCGTGGGATGCCGCGCGGATAGCGCCAGAAGTCCTGATGAGAAAACCCTATTAAGGGTGTGGCGCGGATGGCGCCAGACTCTCTGGAATGTGGCGCCAGGCTCGCGCTAAGAGCGCGGGAGTCTCGGGAGATTCACGCCAGGAGCGCCAGAGTTGGCGCTGGGGGCGCCAACTGGATGGAAGTGGCGCGGATCGCGCTGGGTGTGGCGCGGATCGCGCCACAGGTGCGGCAAGTTCACGCTGTTAGCGTGGATGTGGCGCGGATGGCGCCACTATGGCGGTGCAGCTGGCGCGCCAGACCTCTGACAAGCCAGTATATAAGGGGGGGTCACGTTTTTGGGGGAAGAAACCTTCTTCTTCTTCCTTTGAACGCCCAGCCTCCATTTTTGAGCCTCCCAAGCTTCCTAAACCCATAGTTCTTCACCCAAATCACTTCCAAAGCTTAGTAAATCCCTTAGAAACCAAGATTAAGCTAGAATCCTTCCTCCACATCCTTTAAAACCCCAGAAATCCCATTCTCTGATAGAGGCTGAAGGGAACTCGATATTGGGCGAGGAATAGCGGTGTTCAGCTGCACCAAGGCTAGGGAGAGTAGCTCAGAAACCTTCCTTGTCAGTTCTGGGGTAAGAAACTCGAGTTTCTCCGTTTGATTTGGGATTTGGGGGTTTCCTATAAATAGTTACCCATCTGTGATAGAGCTAGAATTAGCTCTGGGTCCAGTTGAGAGATGTGTTTAGAATCATGTGAGGAGGAAGGATTAGCTTTCAGTTTGTGATTTGGTGAATGTTGGTTTTGGCTCTAGGTTGTGCATGTGTGACTTGGATTGAGTCACTTGATTTGAGACATGCAAGAGCCTTAGTGATGGGCTTGAGGTGCCTGATAGGCCATGGAGACGGTGTCTGGCGAGATAGACCGTCCAAGCCCTGAAAAACCCAGAGGATTTGGGTTGTTTGAGCTTTGAGCTCTCTGAGAATGGCTTGGATTGAGTCTGTGGTGACTCTGAAGCCATGGTTGATCTGAGATAGACATTGAGGGTCTATGGAAAGGCTTGTAGAGGATGAGCCTGAGGAACCTTAGGTAGATGACCTGGGTTGATAGAAGGGACTGAGGTTCCTTTCTCTGAGACAGTTGAGGACTGTCTGATGAGCTTGTGGATGTGTATATGCTTGAATGGTCTGTAATGTGCTGTTGGTTGCCTTGATAGGGCTTGACACGAGGTGTCAGAGGAGCAGACCATCATTCAACGTGCAGAGCTGTGAGGCAAAGCTTGCCAGGTAAGCTCATCGTTTTGGGGATTAGCCCTTTCTCTTATTTGCCACCCAAGTGGGTGATGACTGCATGCCATGTTTGATTATATGTATATAATGTGCATGCTGTGGAATGAAAGGCCAGTGTGGCCTGTTTTGGATAATTGTATGTGATTGAAGCCTGAGAGGCTAGATGAACGGTACTTGGAGTGATACTCAGACCGTTCTAGATGTATGAATTTATGATGAACCCTAGGATAGACACCGAGATGGTGTGAGGGTAATTGTGACACTTGTGGCTTCAGGTGTGGGGCCTTGGGCCTTTGGATTGATGAACACTGTGAGAGTGTTCTGTAATTGAGATGAAGACCACGAGGTGGTCATTGCTAGAACCTATAGGATACTAGACTAGTATCGGGCTAGATGAGGTTCCCTAGCCAGAGGAAGAGTTTGAGGACTCCCTGGAATAGCTGAGATTCCATGGGAGGTGCCACTGCTCTCCACTAAAGTCCTAAGGGTGGATTGCCCTATATGGATGTTCCTCCTTAGGCAGTGATATTGAAGTCCTGGAGGGTTTTCCCAGGCCAGTGCTGGAAAGTCCTGAGGGATTGAGTGTCTCCGGTGTGAGATGATCTCTTGCAGGCCAGTGTTTGGAAGTCCTAAGAGATTGAGTGCCTTCGGTGTGAGATGATCTCTCTTAGGCATGTGATTGATAGTCCTGGTGGACGGTGCTCCCGTTGTGGATGACTCCCCAGGCAGTTGAGATGGAAGTCCTGATGGATGGTGCTCCATGTGTGGATTGACTCCTCAGGCACGTGTTGTGGAAAGTCCTGGAGGTGATTGCCCATTTATGGATGTTCTTGCCCAGGCATGTGTTATGAAAGTCCTGGTGAGGCTAGGCAGTAGACAGATATGTTGTATCTCTAAGAGAGGGCTTCCCGAGGGGATGAGAGCCTAGAGCCTCTTAGATGAGCCATATCTAGATTCTGGAAGTCCTGAGTTGAAGGATTCCTCAGGCAATGTGTGAGCGTGAAGTCCTGAGTAGGTGACTCAGGCAATGCGGGTTTAGTGATGAGGCGGTGCCTCTCTGATATGTGAAGTGTCATATGGCGGATACTCTGTTATGGTACCTCTGTGAAACTAATCTGAGATGGCTTGAGAGCCAGTATGAGGTGGGAGACCTCTGATGCTGAGAGCATCTAGATAGTACCCAGAGAGCTGGGGAATGTGTGATAGCCAGGATAATGTCCTAGGCTGTGTTATGTTTGTTTATGTTTTGGCTTGGGGGTGAACCAGGGTAAGGGAGGATCTCCCAGAACCCTGAGCTTGCTGAGACGTTTATCTCACCCCTGTGTGAGGTTTGTGGTTTTCAGGTACTTCTAGAGGAGAGAAGTTACCACAGGGCAGGAGGCCCTAGCTGAGAGTGCTGGAGTGGTCCTGAGCTGCAGATGAAGATTAAAAGAGCTTTTATTTTGATCTCTGTCATGTTTTCTGTATAGAGATAGGGTGTGAGTGTACACCCATTGTACTGTACATATAATGATGTATGACCAGCTGTGGTCTTGTTTTGAGCATGTATATGTACAGATGATGATGTTGTTGTATGAGAGTATGTTTCCTCCTGACTCTCTATGTTTAGTTGTGTATATCTGCCTATGCTTGTATATGTTATGTTTTGTTTATCTGTATCAGTAGGGGCTTGTTTATGATGCTTTGTGTTGTGTTTTTATATTCCATGCATAATGTAATCAAGAGAAACGATTTTATCGCTTCCGCACCACGTTTAGTTAACGTCGTTAGCGCGCTTATGATATTATTAATGATAACACGTCCGAGGTGTTATAACTCCACTATGATAATTTTTGTGTACAAGAGTTCTTAGTATCCTAATTTCCTAGTTTACCCTTACACAACAATTATCCCATCTAGTATCCTTGTTTCCCAGCAAAAACCTCCTGTCTCAATTCATTCTAATATCCTAGTTTCCTAGTCTATCCTTACACAACAATTATCCCATCTGATATCCTTATTTTTTCAGCAAAAAGCTCTCGTCTCAATTCACCAAAAACAGAGACAGACTGATATCCTAATTTCCCAATTGCGACCTCTTCCAAAGTTAAGAAGAAGAATACAATAAAATGGTTACCTTTACGGTTCTATTCCTTAAGCAAATAGATACCTTTAAATCGTGATGGAGAGTTGATGAATAAGAACTTGTCATACGCTTCTATATGATTTCACAACAATTTTCTCGATGATGTAAACATAAAATCTCTAAAGCTCTAATATTATTTGGAATGAAATGCATACTATAAACACAAAAATATGTTTCTATTTATATTAATTTAAGCACATGATTTTTTTAACCAATTTTTTAATGCAATCCTAAAAATATTCTATCATATTATGCAATGCAATCTTAAAAAGTATTTTATCTTATTATGCAATGTAATCTTAAAGATATTCTATTATATTATGCAATGCAATCTTAGAAATATTTCATCCTATTTTTTAATAAATATTAGAAGATATTATATCCTATTTTTGAACCTTAAAGATAAAATAAGATGAAATGATTATGAGTTAGCCTTCATTCGGTCCACACATTTACAATACCAGACCTTTTTTATTGTCAAATTATTTTTAAATTTTTTAATTTTATATATATATAAATAATAAAATTTATATTAATAAAATTTTAGGGAAGACGATGGTGCACTCTAGCCCCCTGCGTCAGCCACTGCCCCCATTCAACAACAATCCAACTGGTTTTCTAAAATCTGGAGTAAAGATATTCCTCCTTCAAACACCTTCTTTCTCTAGCTCCTCCTACGTACATAACAAAGTTCCAACAAATGACAACCTATTAAGAGAGGTTGCACTATTGTTTTTGTTTGTAGCTTTTGTCAATCTACAACGTCTAAAAAAAATAGGTATTTTTGACGGAAAATTTCTCACAAAAAATATTATATAGAAAATGTTTAATTTAACCACTACTACACAAGGAACGTTTAACAACGGTTGTTTTACCCATACGACGACGGTTGTTGAACCGTCATTGTTGTGGGTGTCGTTAAAAAGTGACACTTTAGACGACGGTTTGAAAAACCGTCATCGTTTCAAATTTTTTTTTTTTAAATTAAATGGAAACGACGATGGTTATTAAGGAAAACCGTCATCGTAGGTGGACATACGATGACGGTTTTCTCTTAATAACCGTCTTTGTTTCTATTTAATTTCAATTTTAATTTTTTTTTAAAATTTAAAACCTACAAAGACGGTTATTACGAATTAACTGTCATCGTAGGTTGACCTACGATGACGATTTTCTTAATAACCGTCTTCGTAGGTTTTTCATTTTAAAAAAAAAAGTAAAATTGAAATTAAAAATCTACGAAAATGGTTATTTACGGAAACCGTCATCGTATGTCCATCTACGATGACGGTTTTCCTAATTAACCGTATTCGTAGGTTTTTAATTTTTTAAAAAAATTAAAGTTGAAATTAAAAACCTACGAAGACGATTATTCAAGGAAACCGTCATCGTATGTCCATCTACGATAACGGTTTCCATAAATAACCGTCTCTGTAGGTTTTTAATTTTTTAAAAAAAATTAAAATTGAAATGAAAAACCTACGAAGACGGTTATTCAAAGAAACCGTCATCGTATGTCCACCTACGATGACGGTTTCCATAAATAACTGTCTTCGTAGGTTTTTAATTTTTACAAAAAATTAAAATTGATATTAAAAACCTACGAAGACGGTTATTTAGGAAATCCGTCATCCTAGGTAGATATATGATGACAGTTTTCTTCTAATAACCGTCATTGTTTGTTTTTATTTCAATTTGTTAATTACTTTTTTTTGTAAACGCATCTCCTAACTTTTTTTTCGAAATTGGTTTCTATACTACCAAATGAATTTAAAAAATACATCACATTGAAGGATTTTATTCTATAAAATAAATAAAAAACTAAATTGTTAGTACACAAAAATTTAAAATTCAGCTTAACGCTGTAAATTTAATTTAACACAAAATTAAATAAAATACCATGCAACAATATGACATACTAAAGGGTCAATATTTAATATGCATACTTCAAAATTCTACCACTACATTTTTGTGTACCTGGCGCGGAAAGCAACTCCAAACATTCGGTCATTCCTTGAATAAGCATTGACAAATCTTCCTACTACCAGCTACAAAATACCAGGATCTCATAGTAATTAATAAAACTATATTTCCATCATACAAGTGAGACCAGAAGATATTATTCATGAGAAAAATTAAAGCTTCTTTCACCTTTCTAGTTGCTTCCCAATTCTTGTCGTTGATTACAATGGGTGATCCAAGAAGAACAACTTTCTCTACCAATTCAGCTGCCAATAAACAGAAGCAACACCCCAGGATAAGGGAACATCTTATTTAACAGATAAACCCATGAGTCCCCACAAAAATGATATAATATGTAAATAACCAGATTTGAAAGCTTATCCATCAAGAGACAGTCAATAAGATTAAAAATACCAAAGACAGAGAGAAATAATCTATCACATCAAAGACAAAAAATGTGGAAATACATACCACTGATTTCTATTTCAGCCAAAAACTACAAACACTTGAAAATAACTGTAGCCCCAAGTGAGTAACCTACAAGTGTAACAGGCCTGGCATTCATCGATTAAAAATTATTCATATTCCAGAAAATAATAACACATAATAGAATGCTAAGCACTACATAAGGTATACTACTATCCATGGACTTCTTAGTCTGCATTTTTGCATTTAAGGAAAATGAATAAGGCACACAGACATTGACTACAAAATCAAAACCCAATAAAGAGATATGAGAAAGAAGAATGTCAACCATATGGTAATAATTTAAATTGATCAAGTGCACTAACATCATTAATTCAAGAGATGTTTGTGAATATCGCATAACATCATTAATTCAAGAGATGTTTGTCAAGTGCACCAACATATAATATTTTAAATTTAAACAATATTTTAAAATTTTGAAATTAGAAATTTAAATTATTTTTAACACAGTCCGTGATACAAGGGGTGCCTGAAAATCCAAAGTATGAATAGAACAAAGGTAAGAATCAGAACATGTTCAGATGGTATTTGACTTCAAAACAGTGCATATACTGACAATAAAAGAACATAAACCACCTTAGAGGTTATAATAGCTGGAAGGCACAAACGAAAGAGTTGCATAGGACCAGAATGCCATCGATGTTGTTGTTTCCTATAAGCTTCATATGATTCCGGAACCTCACAAAGCACCCGAAAGAAGTTTCTTTAGACTAAAACTGCAACCTAAATTGTACACATCAACAGTTTTTCACCCCAAAATTAGTGTAGCATGTCTTTCAATTACTGCAGATAATTACTTCACCCAATTCAAGCTCATCCTACCTTTCCAAAACAATAAATACTAAAAATATTAGTCAAGTTTATAGGCAAATAGAAATTGATACATATTGAGGTTCAAGTCTCTGCAAATAAAATTAGATGAAACAAGAGATATAAGCATTGAACAAGAAATAAAAAAGTGAAGAATTTGAGGTTCCCGTCACATAAAATAAACAAGATGATACATGGGTGGACATAACCTGGTATAATTTGAAGCTCCAAGTCATATCTTGGTGCACCTTATTCAGGATGAGAAGTCCAATATACCAGTCCACTGTATGCAATGAATTCAAATTAGAATATAAGCATTGAACAAGAAATAAAAAAGTGAAGAATCTATACCATTTTAAAAATTGAAATAAACATAAAAATCGGTTATTTTTTCAATCTTTAATAGATGGAATCAGAAGGGAGACACAATTATGCTTTCAAATTTCAGCTTCAGAGAAGGACCTTGAGAGGGAGTATTTTTAATTGCATTTTCAAGCTATTTTAACAAACGAGGCTCTCTTCATCTAGAAGAGATTCATCCAAATTACAACAACATAGAACATTCATGAGAGAATTATAAACTACCTCTGTGTTTTCACATCTACTGATGTGAAGTATAGGTGTGTTCAAGGTTATTTAAAAATCTGACACAACACTTATTGATGTGTAGTATAGGCGTCGTCAAAAGCTGTATTTGTAGTGGTGGGTTCTTCCAAAGAAGACACCAAAGATATAAGCAGCAATATCATTAATGACAATAAGTGTTGTTGGGGGTAGAAACCTGTACAATGGGTCCCTATGACTGGGATATAGGGAGTCAAAGCCAATAACTGATTCATTGTAACAATATAGATCCAGGGAGTCAAAGCCACCTATCTAGTGTTGGATTCAATAAATAAACACATGGAATACTGAATATAAATAGAAATAAGATGAACACACATATAAATGTATCAATACACAACTATATTAACAAACTAAACTATATGTGTGCATGAGTAGAAAGAGAGAGAGAAGCTAAAAAAAGGTAACTCCATCAATATTCATAGGACCATCAAAGACCATACCTGCCTAAGAAAATACCTTATAAAACTTTTCAACATAAAGTCAAAATCTACATTTCTTAATGGAGATGTTGCTTCAAGGCCCAAGATGACTAAGGTGTGTGTAAGGAGAGGCAAAAGGTGTGATGCACCTAATCAGTTTTTTCAAGGGGGGAGGGGTGAATAACTAGAATCCATTTAGTATTTCTTGCTTGCTGATACCTATCACATGGTTTCTGGCCTACATGTATATTTCAGATCTGCTAAGGATATATTTGCTTCATCGGTGTTACACAAACATAAATATAATTAGATGATTACATTAATGTATGCCTAGACCTAGACTATATCAAACAATTTTCATGAAATGACATTAATTAAGCAATTAATAAAGCAAGCCTGATAAGCTAGTCAGGGATGGAAAGAAGAGCATACGATGTTGCTAAATGAACTGAAAGTGAATATCATTCTCAACTACTGTAGTCACAAGAGAGTGGTTTCCTGCTAAAACCTCAAGCTGCATGGTCCTCTACTCATTTGAAGGAGAGGGAGATAATAATATGTACAAAGGAAAACTTAAATACACCTATGCATACACCCAAACGCAGATTATGTGCATAACGGTGTGTCCTCGCTGTAATATACCTTCACACATATCAGTCTAACCAAGAAAGAAAAACAAACCTTGTATCTCCTGTACCATGCCTCATTATTTCCCAAATGTTTTGTAATAAAAAAAACTGTCAAGAAACCAGCAAGTCCATCAAAAGCCACTCTGCAAATTGCAAAGCATTCACCAATCACACTAGAGGTAACACAATCTGCTGAATTTACAAAGAAACAAATCAAATTAAATTTTCAATCAAAATATCTTGTGATAAGTTACCATCATTTGGTGCCTCAGGAGTGATGTACACACCAAACCACTGTCTTGCAAGAGCATATGCAAGTTTTACCTTTGTATCAATAGTCTGTCAACAAATACTAAGACTGGTCATTAAGCTGGCATATCATAAGAAAAAAACCCTTGTGTGCAAGGAAAACAGTTTGTTATTCATTCAGAAAAAGATTAATTAGAAAAAATCAAAAATGAAATAAAAGAATTCAAGTAGTGAACTGACCTGGTCAATAACCTTCTCGTCAAACAAAACTTGAGAACTAAATACACTCATAGAGGCTCCTAAACTCAATGATGACATTGCCATCTCGGCTGGTCAAAGAAGCTTTATCAGATCTCTCTTCTTGCACAGACATTATAGTTCCAGCAGTGTAATGGCGGTTTGGTTGAGGTTTAGTACACAGGTTATGATAACATATAATTAAGGAAAAAAAACATCAAAGCCAAGTCCACATGTCCACCTTACTTGAAAGTTTATATTTATCAGTTTTACTAGCAGTAACATCAAGTAACTCATTACCATATTTGATCTATTGTGTGGTTTAAACTCAAAGAAGCTAGGTTTTCTGTCATCAACAGTATTGGTATTGAAGCATACAGTGGTTACGGAACCATGTGCTGTTTGATGAAGCAAAGAAAGGGCTTTGTGTGTCACTTCTTGAACCAAACAAGTGACCAAAGAAGGTGCATGCTCATCAAATTTGTGAGCAGCTTCATCCACCTGCCATAATCATATACCCAAAATTAATTGCTTAGCAAAATACCATGTTCCCAAGCCTTCACCATGCAACTAAGACATGTCCATACTCAAGTCAGCACAAGCCAAAGCCTTCACCATGTAACTAAGACATGTCCACTCACTCTATATGCACAAAACTGTATGCTTTGATTAACAGCTATTTGTCTTTGCAAAACACTAAAGAGCTAATTAATGTAGTTACAACTAACTAGGAACATCGTAATAATAAATAGTAACAACAATGATAAATAAATAAAAAAGACAGAACAGAAACAGAATCACTGCAAGGGCTAAACAGTATCCATTAGTGTACCAATTAGGTAAGCTAACCTGGATTATTTGAAGAATAATCTATGAAGTGCATGGAGCAATGATGGGATTATGGAGTAAGGTCTCACTTCATTTATGTAGTAGTGCATGGAGTAAGGTCATTTAATAAATGGTACATTAACAAATTCAAGACATGATCAAGACATGATCATATAAATGCATAGAGTTGTACTAAATCAACCATAAAAAATCATTTTATTTTCATCTGATAAAACACATCAAATGATCTCATGGCATTTTTCTTATTAAAAAAAAATTCTAAAGGAAGATATATTTCACTTGGGCTTCTAGGATTAACAAGATGAGACCAGCTACCAATGTACATTCATGCAATGCAAAAGGTTCACAACTTATCTAGTTAATCTTTATTTTGTCCAAGATAAAATTTACAAAAACCTATTATATTCACAGCCCATGTTAGGACAAGTGACCACTAACCAACTTACAAATTTATTCACAAAGGCTTTGACTAGGGTATGCGGTGATTTCATTTAACAAGCTCAGTATCATTAAAATCTATGCTTCAGCTTGGGGTGGTGTTAAGAGTTAAGAGTTAAGAATTAAGAAGGTTAATAGTGTCTTCTAAACCAAAAATATAAAGGTTAAATTGATCCATAGTCCCTATAGGGAGTAAGGACCTCCTGATTTGAGAAATTTGAATTGATCCATAGTCTTATTTTTGGGACCCATTTTCAGGATGCTTGTGATGATCTTGTCCAAGAGGTAATTATGATAATCACAAACATTTTTGTGCATGATTGCTTGTGTCAACAGTGGCACATAGCCTCTATTTCCCATTGGCTGACCAAAAAAAAGTTTGAGACACTGTAGAGATTAAAATTAAGACAAATATGCTCAAGTGTTGTAGGCATCACCACAACTTATCATGAGTTTTCTCTGGCCACGTTTAAAAAAAATTGGTCCCAAAGCAAAAGAAACTATTTTTCTTACAACATTACATCAATATAATTTATCACTCTCAAAGCAAAAGAAACTATTAGAGGACTTGCAGAATAGCAAAGCATAAA
>PYAF01002923.1:403120-425938 GCA_007407185.1 Glycine tomentella | reverse complement strand
ATAATATTAATTGTAATTAGTCATATATAATATAATAGATATTATCCCACAGGAATTTCTATTATAGTTTAATATGATTAATTAGGATAAAATATTAAATTATATTTCTTGACTTGCCCACAGGAATCAGGAAACATAACGAAATAGTTTTATCATGATTTCACATGAATTTGATTGAATTAAAATTTTAGCCCACAGGAAAATTTTATGTCGCTAAATTCATAATTAATTTTGAGCATGACTTACATTGGTAAATCATGATACATTATTATTTTATTTTGTCTTAAATCTTAATTATAAGCATATAATTTTGCAGTCATACAGCCTATTAACTCTATTGAAGTTCCTGAACTGAAAGGGGATAACTACCCCATCTGGAAGGAAAGAATCCTCTTGAACTTGGGATATATGGATATTGACTATGCTATCAGGAAACCTGAGCTGCCAGCGATCACTGAGGACAGTGAGCCAAATGCGGTGGATCTTTATGAAAAATGAGATAGATCCAACCGTCTGTGTGTCATGTTCATTAAGACTAATATATCTGCTGATATTAGGGGTTTAGTTGAAAAATATGACAATGCTAGAATGCTCCTAAAGTCTATTGATGAGCAATTTGAGACTTCGGAAAAAGCATTGGCCAATACCCTAATCATGAGATTCTCTTCCATGAAGCTCACTGCCTTGAAGGGTGTGCATGAGCACATTATGCAGATGAGGGACATTGCAGCTAAGTTGAAAACTTTGGAGGTGGATATGTCTGACAGTTTTCTTGTCCACTTTATTTTGAATACTTTCCCAGCACCATATGGTCCCTTTAAAATATCCTAAAATACACATAAAGAAAAGTGGTCTATTAATGAACTTATGACCATGTGTGTTCAGGAAGAGGGAAGGTTGCAGATGGAACAATGAGAGAGTTCCTTGCTCACAATGGAGAAAAGGGACAAGAAAAGAGATGACAAAAACAAGGGAAATGGTAAGATACCAACCCAAGGTGGAATTAAGAAGGAACCATCTCGATGTTTTTTCTGTAAAAAGAAAGGGCACATGAAGAAAGATTGTTCTAAGTTCAAACAATGGTTTGAAAAGAAAGGTATATCTATCTCTTTAGTTTGTTATGAATCTAATATAATAAACATAAATCATAACACATAGTGGATTGACTCTGGTTCTACAATCCATGTTTCAAATACCTTACAGGGTATGCAAAACCTAAGGAAGCCAGTGGGAAGTGAGTTATGCATCTATTCAGGAAGCAAGATGAGCTCACCTGTTGAGGCTATTGGGGTCTGCAATTTGATTTTGAACAGTGGTTTTGTTTTGAATTTGGAAAAGCCTTTTTATGTTCCTAGTTTTTCTAAGAACTTAATTTCAGTTTTGAGACTAGTACCCTTTGATTATTCCTTTACATTTTATGAGACATCTTTTAGTTTGTTTTATAAATCTAAGTGTGTTGGGAATGGTGCATTGTCTGATGGTCTTTTCTATATTAATTTGCAAAATGATACCACTTACAACGCTATGCATGTTAATGTTGGCACAAAACGATGTGTTATGAATGAAGATTCCTCTATGTTGTGGCATCGGAGATTAGGACATATCTCCATTCAGAGAATTCAGAGATTGGTACATGATTAAGTACTTAATACTCTAAATTTTACTGATTTTGAGACTTGTGTAAACTGCATAAAGGGAAAGCAGACTAACAAGTCAAAGAAAGGTGCCAAGAGGAGTACAGAACTATTAGAAATCATACATACAGATATTTGTTGTCCAGACATGGACGCATATGGTCAGAAATACTTCATCTCTTTTATAGATGATTATTCACGATACATGTATCTCTACATGCTTAATAATAAATATGAAGCATTAGATGCGTTTAAGGTATTTAAATTGGAAGTAGAGAAACAATGCGGTAAGCAAATTAAGATCGTGAGATCAAATAGAGGTGGAGAATATTATGGTAGATACACTGAAGATGGACAAGCGCCTGGTTCATTTGCGAAGTTTCTTCAAGAGCATGGGATAGTTGCCCAATACACCATGCCTGGTTCTCCAGATCAAAATGGTGTAGCAGAAAGGAGAAACCGAACATTATTGGATATGGTACGAAGTATGCTTAACAGCTCCAAGCTACCTAAGTCATTGTGGGTTGAAGCACTGAAGACGGCAGTGTACATACTAAACCGAGTTCCAACTAAGGTTGTCCCAAAAATGCCATTTAAGTTATTTAAAGGTTGGAAACCGAGTTTGAGACATGTACGCGTTTGGGGATGCCCGTCTGAGGTTAGAATTTATAACCCACAAGAAAATAAGCTTGACCCAAGGACCATTAGTGGGTATTTCATTGGATATGCTGAAAGGTCTAAGGGATACAGATTTTACTATCCATCTCATACTACAAGAATTGTGGAATCAAGAAATGCCAAATTTCTTGAAAATGACTTAATTAGTGGGAGCGATCAATCTGGGAACCTTTTTCCTGAGAAAGATCATACGGATGCTCAACCATCCACTTCAAGCATGAGATTGGTTGTTGTTCACAACACCCCTTCAGTTCCAATGGGTGTTATGCAACCAATCAGTGAGAATTCACAATCTGTTGCTGATATTAATCCAGTAGATCAAATTGTTAACAAGGAACAAGAAATTATTGATCAACTAATTGAGCAACAAATTCATCAAGATAATCGTGATATAACATTAAGGAAATCTACTAGAATAAGGAAATCAGCGATACCTAGTGATTATGTTGTGTATCTTCAAGAATCTGACTATAACATAGGAGTCGCAAATGACCCTGAAACGTTTTCACAAGCCATGAGTTCTAAGGAATCAAACTTGTGGTATGATGCTATGAAAGATGAGATGAATTTTATGGCATCTAATGGAGTCTAGGATCTTGTTCAGTTGCCTGATGGTGCAAAGGCCATTGGTTGTAAATGGGTCTTTAAAACTAAGAAAGACTCGTCAGGTAACATTGAGAGATATAAAGCTAGACTCATAGTCAAAAGAATTTAATCAAAAGGAAGGTATCAATTATAAGGAGACATTTTCTCCTATGTCGAAGAAAGATTCCCTCCATATCATCCTAGCATTGGTTGCACATTTTGACTTAAAGTTGCAACAAATGGATGTGAAAACAGTCTTTCTCAATGGAGATCTAGAGGAAGAGGTTTACATGAAACAACCAGAAGGATTTTCCTCTAACAATAGCGAGCAATTGGTGTGTAAGCTTAAGAAATCTATGTATGGGTTGAAACAGGCCTCCCGTCAATGGTATTTGAAGTTTTATGATGTTATTTCCTCATTTGATTTTGTGGAAAATATTATGAATGAATGTATATACAAGAAGGTTAGTGGGAGCAAAATCTGTTTTCTTATTCTCTATGTGGATGACATTTTGTGATCTTTATAATTTAATTGATTAAAGTCTAGCCACAGCAACTTTAATTATTTAAATTATATTAAGACTCTTTAGATCACATAAGAAAGTGATGAGATACTTTCAAGGGACTAAATATTATATGCTTATGTATAGACGGACTAACAATTTGGAAGTAATTGACTACTCTGATTCAGACTACGTTGGTTGCATTGATTCGAGAAAATCCACTTCAGGATATATATTTATGCTGGCCAGCAGAGCTGTCTCTTGGAAAAGTGTCAAGCAGACTTTGACTACTACTTCCACTATAGAGGTTGAGTTCGTTTTTTTTTAGGCTACCTTACATGGTGTATGGATAAGGAGTTTCATTTCTGAGCTTAGAGTTATGGATTCCATTTCTAAGTCATTAAAGAAATACTATGATAATTCAGATGATGTTTATATGGTTATGGCTAAGAATAACAAAAGTTGTGGTCGAAGCAAGGACATCGACATTAAGTATCTAGCCATAAGAGAATGTGCTAAAGATAATACAGTGGTTATTAAGCATATTAGCACTGAATTAATGATTGTTGATCCTTTAACTAAGGGCATACCACCATATAAATTTAAGGATTATGTGGAAAAGATGGGGCTTGGTTCCCATATGTGATTTTCATTGTAAGAATGATATTAAGAAACTCTATTGTGATGTTTTTTATTCAGTTTATGCGTATCTACAGTTGTTTATTATGAGAAACATCAATTAAGTTTGGACCTAGAATAAACATTGAGTTTATTCATTAAGTTGTATGGGCTAAGGGATATAATGCATTGTAATACATGGAAGGTAATACTCATTATTAAGAGGACCTATCGCCATGATTCATGCATTTTATTTCTTGTTATGTAAATTAAGGGACATGTTGACCAAGTGGGAGAATGATGGTTTTTATTTTGAAATTACAAAATATCTATAACCAACCTAATAGTGGTCAACAATAATTCAGGAAACTAACCACTACCCACATCCCCTATTTTTTTGCAACGTTAACGTCCCTTCCTTTAGCACATCGTAACTGACCCTTTGATGACAAGGGGTCTATAAATAAGTGTGTCTACAGTCTTTTTGGGTCCCTGAACTCATTCTATATACATCAGCATATACACCATCTAATGCTTTAAAATTAGAGTTTAGAAGACTCAAGAGAGATCTTTACTGCAATTCAAAGACTCAAAATTGTGAGCAATGACGGGAGGTATTTATGATCTTAATTTTTCTACACTTAATCTAATTGTTTATGTTGTTTATATATAAGCATAATTAGATTATTTAGTTTTTCTTACAATCTTATCTTCACCAATCATGAAAATAAAATATGATTAGATCATATTTTATAAAGGTTATTATAAAAACTAGTGTTTGACCTAGAGATAGGGTAGAAAATACACACACATGATTCTATAGAGCATGATATGTGCTCCAGCAATGGTCAATCTTAGTGCATGTATTCTTGAAGGATAGCTGCTGCCTCTTATAACATGTTAGCATACTATGGGGCTTAATTTATTGATCAACCAATGAATATCATGTGCTTTTAATTTGTTGAACTGATTTGGATATGCAGCTAAGATGTGATGGACGGCTATGGGAATATGTGTGTCGGATGTTAATATTGAACGTTTAGACTCGTATCTTCGTTTATATATATGCAGCTATGTTGTATACATTAAGATGCAAGTGCAATTCGTTTATAGGGAATATATAGGTAGTGTTTAGAATCACCGAAAATTCAGATGTGAAAGTAATACAACTTTAAAATGAACTAGTTATGTCGTTTGAAATGCCTAAAATCAGAACTAAAAGAACATAAAATGATATGAGACCTGCATGAATAACTTTCACTTAAAAATGTTATTTTTTCTATTAATTACTTCATGTCTTATCATTTTTAAAAATTGATTTTAATATATAAGGTGAAAAATTCACTTTAAAAGAAAACAAATATAAATTTATAATTGTCAATTAAGAAATCATATAATTCAAAGAAAATACCATGAAAATGAAGTAGAATTCAACAATACACACAGAACATATCAAGTGAAAATTCTTGTTACTGTAAAAAATGAAAATTATAAATATAAAGATGCATGTTTTTTATGTTGCCATGTGAATTCACTTACATAATTTAAATCTCAGCAGTCTATTATAATTATATAATCTAAATTTAATGTGTGTGTTGACTGTTGAATAAGAGTATTTTTAGAGTTAATAGTCAACGAGAGTAGTTTTAAGAGTTTTTCTTTGATGAAAGTATTTTTAAAAATTTCTTTTTATTAATTTTTTTCAATTAATTCATATTTTCATCTTTATTTCTAATTGAATTTCAATATTTTTATAAAATATAAATAGTTAAAAATAAAGTTGTATCTCAATATAAATTATTTATCATAAATATAAAATATAATTAAAATCGTTAATTATATTGACTAATAGTGCTATTAGGAGTTATTCTTCAACGAAAACATTTTTATGAGTCTTTCTTCAGCAAGATTTTCGTAACCCCTTATTTCTTCTTTATTTTTAATATTTCTTAAAATAAATTATCAATAGTTAAAAATAATCTTGTATCGTAAAATTGTAATTATTTATCATAAATCTAAATTATAAGTTTTTTTTTTACAAAATTTAATAATATAAAATAAATATTTGCCTCATACATTTGCACAGGCTAAAATACTAGTATTTTCTTGTGTACAATGACAGCAATAAGAATTCAACCTAACTTCTCATACACTTACTTCAATCCTTTTTCACTAGATTAACCCTAATAAGTTGCTAAAGTAGCAATGTGTGTATTCAATGAGTATGAAGAGAATAAAACTACCACTTAACAGATTTTAAATATTACACTAGGCTATATATATATCACACGAAAAAGGAAAGATATATGCAACTCCTGAATCACTTAATTAACATTTTTATTGGTTGTAAATCAAAAACTAATTAACATTTATATTGGTTGTAAATCAAAAACTAATCTTACTCATGGTGTGCAATTATCACGGACTCAAGGAAATTTTGCACATGAAAGAAATTAAACACGAATTCTTCCTTTAAATAGATCCTTCCCTCACATGTGAATAAAATAAAACTTTATATCATTATGTCAATCTTGTGATTTAATCACCTAATTAAAATGAAATTAAGCCTACGATACAAATTAAACAATATTAATTTTATAATTAATAATTATAATAATTCCTTTTCTCCTTAAATTGTATTTCCCATGTTAAAGGAGTTAAAAATTTCCTATAATTTATACTTTCATATAAACAAATTATTTTCAATTTTTGTTATATACCAACCCATATAGTGATATTAGAACATCTTTAGTGTAAGATCTTGAGTTAGGATCTTAAGCTTAAAATCTGGTCTTCACTAGATCTTCCGATAAAGGAAGTGAACAGATCTCCAACATGGACAATTAGTTCTTATAGAAAAACACTTAAGATCTGCACAATGTTAAAAAAAATAATTGTTTTTCCCTCTCTCTTCCTAAGATCTCAAAATGAGATCTACTAGTAAAGAAAAAAATGAGAGAAATCTTAAAAGATCTTCAATTCTACTTGACACTATGAGTTCTACCAAAAAATTACCTAAGATTCCAGTTTAAATTCTATACTAAACATCTGATGACGAGCAAGCTAAAAGTTTTAAAAGTCGGCAATGTAAATAGAATGAACCCAAGGGAGTGCATTGTTAGAGAATTAGTATGATAATCCTGGATAAATTCAAAGAATCGTGTTCGTACACTTTCCGAACAAAGTATTTCGACCCTATTCTTGCCTGGGTTCACGAAATCCTTGTTGGGATAATTCTTTGAAGAACAATCTGCTTCTGGCAATAGAGAACAGATCAGGAATGTAGAGAGAAAGTATGATTTTCGTATATATTAAATCTGAGGCCAAATGACTCCTTATATAGGAGTTTTTCCAAACAATGCAACTTTTGGCGATAAACCATCATAACCGTTGGTGATCGGAGCGGTTGGGAGTAGTTATTTTTCTTCCCTTTCCCAAGAGCGGTTATAAGTAGTTACTATTTTGAATTGTTAACCGCCTCTTATTCATAACTCATAGAGTTTAAACAAAACTCCAACAATCCCCTGGATCCCAGCCAGGGGCGCTGCCTCTTGGAACCCCGCACCGTAATCGCGGTCAATTATGCGTTGGCTCAACAAGCGTGCACTCCGCACTACCCTAACTTGTTTCCAAAGCTTAACGCGTAATCGCATTGGCCTATAGTAAATCACATTACTACTAAAATCCATAGATGACACTAAAATCACCAACATGCATGCGTATGGAGAGAGGGAGAGATGTTAGTAAAATGCTTTTACGAATATATATCAAAGGAACTAAATCTGCTCGTAATATAAGTTTGAAAAAAGATATGGGTAAATAGTTGTGGTCTAATTTGTACACCAAAATATCAAAGGACCTAGATTTTTTCTGAAGTTTGAGAAAAGAGATATTGATGAATAGCTGTTGTCCAATTAATTACACCCCAAAAATAAATATAGACTATTATAAACCCATGCATCTTGAAAATATGGGGGGATTTTTATATCATGGTTGACTATCAACATCTTCATATCTCCCCGTAGTGCTAGTATTTTGGCGGTAGTAATACAAGAAATGAGTGAGGGATAGTGGTCCTTCTCCTCAACAAATGGCTTAACCTTCCATGTTCAAAAGGACATCATGAGGGATTCATGAACCCATCTTCAATTCGAATATTCTACCTTTTATTATTATTATTATTTTTTTTTTTTTGCATATGGAATATATAGGTATAGGTTTTCTTTATAAGCAAAAACTTTATTAAAAATATATATACTTAGACACAAAACGTATCTAAATCAGAAAGAAATAAACTGTTAAATGATATATATATATATATATATATATATGCATACATACCATAGCATAACATATAAAAAAAATGAACATGTAGTCATAATTAAATAAAATATTTCTGTTCTTTTCCTCTGCTGCGCCTTTGGCTATGTACGTAGCTCTATACAAACTGAAAACGACACCCTTAATTTAAGCTCAAAAGTAACGCCCTACGCTTTTTGCCCTAATATGACACTTCGCTTTCCAAACTACAATCTCCACATGCATTAGCTATATGCTTGCATCCTTAGCTTATCTAGACAAAAAATCAATTCATGATTTTTCACCATCATGGTTGTTATGAACTTTCAAACATATATAGGACTTCCAATGCAAAATAAATTAGAAAAATATTTTACCTCAAGATTCAAATTAAATTGATATAGTGAACATATACCAAGGTATTATTTTATTTTTTATTTCTGCAACAAGTTGAAGGGAACATGTGAAGTGGCTATGCCGAAGTTGGACCAATATATATACTAGCTCCCACTATACATATACCATCATGATATAAACAAAAACCGCACACCCAGTGGTCATAATGATAGAGAAGAAGATGAAGCCAAAATGGAGGTTCATTTTATAAATAAATGAGTATGGCTATGGTACTCAATTACTTAAAGAAAAGGAACAACCAAAGGGACCTAACCACATTGACTACTACCCCTTTCATCTTCATTACTGGTATCCTCTCTTCCTATACTGCACTCAATTTGTTTTGGATAAATATATATATATTGCACTCAATCATTTTCAATCCCCTTCATCTTATATGACTAGTATGAATCAATTAGTGCGGAATTATTTCGACTTAATCAGAAATTTTTGGATTCAAATTTTAAATATACATAGTTATATTTAAATATTTAGAAAGACAACTTTACTATCTGTATTAATCTTATTTAACAAGAGGATATTACCTCCAATAAAAGATACATATTGTCTATAATAAAAAAAATTGGCTTCATCTTATACTTTCACGTGGAAGTCCATGAGACTCTGCTTTCGAAGTTGGACTAAACAGGGGCTCTAACATAACATACACAAATTTGGTTGTTATTATATATATGATATAATAATTTAGTGCAAAATGGAAACTATAATTGGTAGCAGTTTGAAACTCCGAAATTTAATTAATACTGATTACGTCCCTAATAAGCAATGATTAATATGTGCTAATCCAGTCGGTCGAGTATATATAAATAAGTCACTTTGGGTTACGTTTTCAAATTAAGCAATGATTAATCTTTAATGACAGTTTTTGAATCATCATATATATTACTGGCACTTAGAGAAACCTATATAACATCTAAAGGCATTTGCATAATATGAAAAGGGAGAAAAGTTGCATCTTCTTTTCAAACAAAACATTTCTCCTGCGTAGTTAGAGCACCGAATTATATTTTTTAACTTTACGATAAGGAAATATCCGGTGAGAGGAATGTTGTAAGTGAGCTCAATTTTAACAATCTTATATAACTGATTAAAATTAAGTATAACATAAATGCAAAATACTTTTACATAATTACGTGACATCTAATTAAGCAAAATATAATTTTGACTGCTTATATAAAATTCATTAATCAAAGTTTATTGTTTCTCCGTATAAAATTTCTTTCACGAGATATGATTGCTTTGACCATATATATAATGCTATTTTTTTCATTGATTAAAATAAACAACTCATCCCTATATTTTGTTTCACCCACTTTGGACCACTATATATGGTTCATATAGTTATTCAAAATTTGGTCATTATAATTCACTCATTTAGATATTAGTCCGTCAGAAACTTATGTTTTAATAATTGAAAACTATAAGGATGAATGTTATTAAAAAAAATAGAACCAATATTATAATAATAGATAAGGCAGAGTAAAAGCAAAATGAATAAAAAAATAATCATAATTAGTATCTTAAAGTAGGGGCCAAAATCTAAACAAGTGAAAAATATAAAAATTGTTATAAAAAATAATTATAAAAACCAAATTCAGATATATAGAATTAAACCGTAGGGAATCAATATTTTTTAATTTTTATTTTATTTCTAGTTTCAATATTATTTCTACGATCACTTATCCAAAAGATAAGATTCTTAACAAGACATCTCTTCTATTAAAAAAAAAAAAAAAAGAGACACATCGATCTCTTTAAAAAAAAAATGAGACATATATTCAGTGTAATATATATGAACTAATGCTCAGTTGCTCACTAATGTGATTATGTGAACATAATTCATCTATTTTGAGATATACTTATCTACTTAACACAATACAGAACAAAGACTTGTACTATACACAAATTTGCATCATTGAGATGCTGGGGTATACAATCTAGCAGCCACATGTACACCGAATCAAGATAATAGAAAATTATTAATTAGTTTACTTTGTACTTTAAAATATTTTAATTTCTATCTTTCTCATAATTAAGTCTCGTGTGTTTTATATAGGCTCTCAAGGTATGATATTATCATACTTTGTTCGTTAATTATAAGATAGGATATAATAAAAATATCGTTTCAGACGTATAATAGAATATGATAAGATATTTATAAAATATAATTGAATAACATAATTAGATAAGATCTTAATCTCTTGAAGTATGACATTGGTTTCGGATAGGGAGGTATCGGTCGGTTCGTTTTTGACTGAGCGTGAGGTATTGAGCCGATTCGGCCCAATACAGACCGGAGTACACATTGATAACTTCAATTTCCTAGGAATCTCAAAGGGCCCTCAGAGAATAAGTGAAGTAGAAGACCAGAGTCTCTCTCTCTCTCCCTCTCTCTCTCTCTATATATATATATTAGTACTATTTAATATCAAAAAAAAGTTTATTTAATATATAAAGAGTAAATTACATCGTGAAGTGTAATAGAAGACCAGAATCTATATATATCTTAGTACTAATTAATATCAACAAAAAGTTTATCCAATATATAAAGAGTAAATTACACTCGTTCTATCTAATGATGACATTTATTACACTTATTTTTATTTTTTAAAATTGTATTTCTTTTGTCTCCTTTGAACACTCAATGTTATCAACGATGTTAATTTTTTATGAAATGCCTTAGGAATCCCTATTACACTGGTGCAACTCTGATCCTAGTTTAAGTTCACACTGAATTTTACTTACGAAAACATTATCAACTCACTCCTCACCTCTCTCGTCAACTTTGTCACCTTCGCCAACCATAATAACTTCACCGTTTTGCCTCCTCTAATGCCAACTAGCTACGACCTTTTTCCAGTGTCAAGGAGACCTCACCAACGATCAATGCTCTTGTTACATATTGCATGCAGTCACTTAACTCGTCACCCTCTGCAAATCACATGCCTAATTCTTGTAATATTGACAATGTTAGTGCGTCAAGGAATCACAGTATAATGGATGATAAAATAACAAAGAAGTCTTATGCACGATAAAAGAAAAAGTGGAATTGAGTGTAATAAACATTAACATTAGGAGTAAGTGTAATTTGATGCTATATAAAACATATTTTATTTCAAAAAGGCAAAAATGGCTCATAAAAAAATGAATTAGCTTTTTCTACCCACAATGTTTGAAGATGTATTTACATAAACTATGAAAGAAAAGCATCTTTAATTCCCCGTGTTTACGTAATTTTGTGTGTGTAGCACTTGTAGTACTGTTTGGGACTGCCTGAAAACAGTAGGCATGCAGACACTGGTGTGTAGCATGCAATGGCCCATTCTAAATGAACAGAACTAATTAAATGCAGGTTGGCACGTTGAATATCATGTCAAAATTGTCTTCTACCATAATTATCACAGCAATTTGATAACACCCCACGTGACTTTATGATTATTTCCTCTTTCAAGTTTGAAGATCCCACGGTAACAGTCACGACCTAACCAGACTATGTTTTTAAACCAAAGGGGAAAGTTCTAAAATTCGAAAAAAGTAGTATAGGTTAACTTTATTAGTTTAGTGTGGTATCAACGTACAAAATCCAGCCCAGTTAGATAAATAGTTTAATTTTTTGAAAGCTTATATTTTTTTACACTATATCAATCAATTCAAAATCATATTAAATATAATTTTAAAGTAATTATTTTATATATAATTTAAATGGAAGTAATCTTTGACTATATTTTCACAAATATATGTTTGTTAGAGTTGAATTTTGAAACATTGTTGTAAAAAGTTTTATATATTGCTAACCAATGTTTTAAAAAATAATCAGCAATTATAGTTTTAGTTATACTGATAAGGATTTTTAAGTGTATGTGACTGTAATACAAATGCCATTATGATTACATCAGTCGTAATTCTAATTGAATGCAATTTTCTGCAACATTAAGAAACATGATCAACTTGCAATTATGATTCTAATGTAAAATCCTTTTGTTAAGCAAGTAAATGTTAGATGTTATAAAATTGATTGGATGGTAAAAAAAAGAAGAGATTATAAGTTTGAATCTCTTCACAGATAAACTTACAACTAACATTGACTTATAAAATAAAAACCAATTAAAGCTTATTTTATATATATAACTTTTTAAAAATCAATAATTATCAATTATATGATTATCTCTAGTTAAACAACAATATAAAAAGTGTATTCAAATTAAATGATCTCTTTAAAAGATATATTAAAAAAGGTTGGGTGGAGTAGTGTGGTACTATAGTTTTGTGTCCATTCCTCATCTCTACGTTACCTACTACCCAAGTTTGAGCCTGATAGACTAACTAGGCAATCAAAGAGGTCAAGAAATTAAACAAAGAGAAGAAGCGTTTTTCTTCTTCACCATCCCATTCCCAGCCCCCCCTTTTCTTTTCTGCCTTCCTCTTCTATTTCTGCCCTTTGTAATCATGACTCCCATGTCATCATTGCTATCAAAAGTCTCTCTCTCTCTCTCTCATGACGACTTACAAACACAAAATCACAGCTATATTACTTTTCTTTCCATTTTAATTTCTTATACCAATTAGTTTTTCTAACTTATGTGCCTATATAAACCCCTTCAAGCCCAATGGTTGCGCCTCACTTTCACAACTTGGTTCTTATTTAATTTCAACTATTATAAAAAAACCTTAATCTAATATCTCTCATAGCCCTTCTTTGAGAGACCCCAAGACAGAAAATAAGGTATGTGTGCTTTCTCTTCAGAACAGTCACCTTATCTTTCTCTTGGTTTTGCCCTTCACCCTCCATGGCCATCCAAGAGACAGCACCAGCACCTTTGGTTGAACCTCCATAAAAGGTAGTTGTTTTGTTCAATCATATCTTTTTTGTTTTTCTTTCTTGTCTCTTCCAGATTTGGATGTACATGTTTTCTTTTGCGGGGAATTAATGAATCCCGGCCCTCTCTCACTTTAAAATTTCACATGGCAGTTTTGTATTTATCTCTTTCATTATAAATATTCAAAAAAATTAATAAGATGCACCTATCTATCTCTCTCTCTCTATATTAATATCTATGAAAAAGAGAAAAAAAAATTAATACAAGAGTATCAATATTGACATATCATTTTAAGGGATTACACATTTTATTGTGATAGTTATTTTTTTTGAATAATTTGGTATAATACATGATGAGAAAAAAGTCATGTGTCATCTAATAAGAACTCTTAGTACATGGTAAATTTGCTAATTTTTATTATAATTATTTTAAAAATCATATTAACTTTGATTTGAGATTGGATAACAATATAAAATTAGTTTACACTAATCATGTATGACCATTAACTCATATATGATTAAATGATAGCATATAATGTAAAAAGTTCTATCAGCAAAATTAAATTCTTACTTTTGTGTGTGTGATATGTATTCAGTGGCGGAGCCATTCCCAAGCCAGCAATGACCATGGCATAGGTTAAAATTATTAATACACTTATAATTTTTTTATTGTATACAGTTATTTTGTTGATACTCTTCAAAAATTGATAATTGACATGAGCTAAAATTTAATTGGTATGGGCTAATATTAGTTGCTGGCTCCGCCACTGTATGTATTGATCCTTGATTGATGATATTGGTACAGAAGGAGAGCACAATTGCAAGACGCAAGACGGAGGAAAAGGATGATCATCTTGAAGCTTACAGAAATAAAGATGAGAAACTTGAAGTTGTACATGGAGAACCAAAGCATCATAGAGGAGAATGAGAAGTTGAGGAAGCAAGCAGTGCTTCTTCACAAAGAGAATGAGGTCCTCTTATTTCAGCTTCAAAAGAAGCTTTCCGAACAAAACAACAGCAAAACCAATTAAATTGCTACTATTAGCTAGCTATAATACAGTTTTTATATATATGGTAAGGCCCAAAAGTAGGCAAATTTGAAGGGTCTGTCATGGATCCTTCTTCGTGTGGAGTTCTGAATCTTAAATTAATATATGTCTTTCTTTTATATCATTTATTTCTTAGTGTATGAAGTTAAATTAATTAATTTCTTGCAAGAGTGTAACTGTAAACCATTACAAGGAATATAGTATTGAGCAATGTTATCAGAGACGGAGGTACATGGAAGCTTGCGGGGACCTGGCCCCCCTGACTTTTTTAATTTAAACATTATTCTTATGTTAATTATGAAAAAAAATGTTATCATGTATAATATTTAAATACTAGAGTAATTATTTATACTTAAAAGAGCTTAATTATACAAATAATGACATTAAAATGTTATTTGTGTAGTAGTAGTATTTTTTTAATGTTTTTGACAAAATATTCTATTTCTATTTGATAGTATTGTAAAGATAATGACATATTTTCCCTTTTTTAGACTAATTATACTTCTCTTGGTATAAAAAGATTACATGGATAATTACATTTAATTTCCTCTTTTAGACAAAATATTTGAACATTATCTATTTTCATTTTAATAGTTTTCCTTTTATATACAACATTAATTATATTTCTTTTAAACAATATTAAAGCAAATTCTTGTTCAATAGTTATTGGTTGCTTATTGCATTAAAAAAATAATATAATGAATAACATAACTATGATTTAGTTTTTTTATTCATAATCCATTATGATTTTAGTAACATTTAGAACATAACTAATAGAGATTTTTCATAAAAAATTATAGTCAACATATATACCTTAATAAAATTATAAAGGTTCTTTTGACATGTGAACGAACGATTAACATTTGTTATCTTGAGTCCTAAAAAGAGATGTTTAGTAGTTTCTATTATGTAAATATGTTTTTTATTATATATTTTTGAACAATTTTAAAAAATACATAATTATAATTATTTTATAAAAAATTTAATGTTTATGTATTTGTTGGATGAGTGCTTCTTCATACACCATTTAATATTTCTATTATACCATTTATTTTTTGAAAAAATCCAAAAGTACCCCTGAAGGACAGTTGAGGTATATGAAGTGTAGTTGAGGTCCCAACGCATTTTGTTTGTTTTCTGTTGCTCATTTGGATCACCTGAGGTGTTGGTGTCAATTTGGTTGGTGATTATTGGTAGCATTTCGTCATTTCGTCGGAGGTGTGCGTGGTTGTCAAAGGGTCAGAGTGTGTTGCCGCAATGCAGAGGTTAATGGTGAATTTTGCTATCGTACGGATTCAATAATCCGTATGGATTACACGGATTCGTTAATCCGTATGGATTATACGGATTCGGTAATTCGTATACTCCATACGGATTACCCAATTCGTGTAACCTATACAGATTTATTGATTCGTATTAACCACACGGATTATGTAATCCGTATGATATATACGGATTAGCCAATCCGTATGGTTTGAGATTGCTGATTTTTTGTCTTTTTAAAATTTGTAAAATTGTTGCAAATATGTTTTTGAATAAAATTGAGTTTATTTTGATAAATTAAACAACATAAATTTGTAAAATTGTTGAATAAAGATAACAATAAATAAAATTAAACAATATAAATAAGGACAAACATGAATAATAATAAACACACGTAGTTGCACATAATAATAATAATAATAATAATAATAATAATAATAATAATAAAAAACACCATGAATAACTTTGATTCACATGAGAGACAGAGCGACAAACAAGAAAAAACACAAATTAATAAAATGAAAATAACGAAGGATGGTGTGCAGTGAATATGTCTTATTGTTCCGTTTCAATCATTCTAGTGAGCATCATGCCCAACACCTGCATCTGTTATTAGGGCTTGTTGGGTAACTGATTTGTTAAAAATAGCTAAAATTTCGATTGAACAAAAACGTTTCCAGTAGTTGGATTCTGCTAACATCTTTAACACGTCTTCATCGGTCATCAACTCTATTATATGATATTCGATTGTGTTGTGTGAATATTTTGCATGGGATGACTTTCGAAAAAACAATTTTCTTACAACATATGAGTTGTGAATTCCATAGGGGGGAACCCCTATAGGCGCAACTTGCTTGATGACATCCTTGAGTGTTTGAATGTTGCATCCTAAAGGAATTTCAAATCTGATTGGATTTGCTCTAGTGAAGGAATAACCCACAAAATTTGCTTATCGTGGTATGTTCCATTTGCCATTGTAATATAAGATTGCATCATGTGTAGGGACGATGGTGGATCGAAGTAGGTTGAGTATACCATCAGGTATTCTGTTGATGATACACAATAATTCTATAGGGCCAACACACGGGTATTGCTCGCTGCACATTAACATTGTGCAAACATCATCATCATTTCTCAGTTGCAGAGAATGAAAAAAAATATTCTTGAGCTACTTCTAGGGATGGCTTTTGGTAGTAGATTTCATTCACAAATTGGTTATTGGTTAGGAGAAGGGTGTTGTGCATTCTAGTCTTGAGTGACTGAAAAGAACACTCATTAGGAACTCGCATTGGTATTGGAGTGAGATATTGGAAAGAAACACCAGTTTGGTTATGTTTCATTGATCCATTTGGAAAAATGAATGCTAATTTGGAGTTAGAAATGGTTTGACTGCTTGTTTCTCCTAAGAATGTCATAGTAGTGAGATGAAATTTTTGGTTGTGGAGGTCTGTTGTGTGAGAGTGTGTGGTTGTCTTAAGGGTGTTTTGTGTTATTTATAGTTGTGTGGTTGTGTTTGTGATAGAGCCTTGTTTGGTATCCAACGTTGATTGAGACATGTCATTATTCATTTTTGTCTTTTATCGATATGGTACACAGTATTGTAAATTTCGACTGAGGTTTTACCATTTCACATGTGTTATGTAAAATTTGTAGCATTTGTCATAGTGTTGTCAATGTCATTTTACCCTTCGACATGGTGTATTAGGCATGCGTTCCGTAAAAACTGTTGGCCATCGATTAAAGGACCATAGTTATTTTATAGCATTCGTCATAGTGTTGTCAATGTCATTTTATGCGTGTCAGGCATGCGTTTGTATATTTTATTCGTGTGTATTGGTCTTAGCTTTTACATGGAGCTTTTTATGTTAAATTAAATTGTTATTTGTTAGGATGGACAACGATGATTGGATGTATGACAGTATAATGTCCGAAGAAGTTAATATGGATGAAGACATTGGAGCAAACGCTGATACGTTTGAATTTAATGAAGACAATGGTGTAGACCCCAATGCATTTGAGGATAATGCTTGTTTAATTGATTGTTCTGCAACGTTCCAAACGAATGAGGTAATCATGTGTATTTGAATGTATTTAAAGTTGTTATATGATTCTATTTAACATATTAAATATGAATTATCCATTTGCATAGGTGTTTGAATCGCGTGATGCGATATTGAAATGGACTCGTACGATTGCATTTGAGAATGATTTTGTAGCGGTTATAATGAAGAGTGACAAAAAACTGGAAAAGTAGGAAGAACGTCATTTGTGTTAATTGGTTGTGAAAGAAGTGGAAAATATAGAGCATGGGAAAAAGGTTTTACACCTTCAGCCACTAGCACCAAAAAATGTGAATGTCCTTTTAAGCTGCGGGGTAAACCAACCTTGGGAGGACAAGGGTGGATGGTGAACCTAATATGCGGCAATCATAATCATGTTTTGACCAAGTCTTTCTATGGACACCCATAAGCTGGTCGAATAACTGAGGAGGAAAAAGTGATTGTTGCTAATATGACAAGGTCCATGGTGAAACTAAGAAATATTTTGTTAACTATGAAGGAGCACAATGCCGATAATGTAACAAGTTTGAAGCAAGTTTACAATGCAAGATATCCACATCGGACACATACAAGAGGCAATAATACTGAAATGCAACAGCTAATGAAACTTCTTGAACGCGACATGTATATTCATTGGCATCGAGTGAAGGATGAAAATGTTGTGCGTGACTTGTTTTGGACACATCCATATGCAGTACAGCTGAGTAATGCATATCATATGGTGTTCCTCATAGATAGTACCTACAAAACAAACAGGTACAGACTTTTTTTACTTGATATTGTTGGTGTCACGCCTACTGGGATGACATTTTCAGCTGCATTTGCCTATTTAGAGGCTGAACGCATCAACAATGTTGTCTGGGCCCTTGAACGCTTTAGAGGAATTTTTTTGAAAAATGAATTCTTCCCAAAGGTGATTGTTACCGATAAAGATTTAGCCTTGATAACGGCTCTGAAATGTGTTTTTCCATATTTAACCAATTTTCCATATTTAACCAATTTAATGTGTTTTTCACATTAAAATAAAAATTCTAGCCACAAATAAATCATCTCAACATTTTTGTCAAATTAGTTTTTTTAAAAAAAAAATTCGTAGGAAATTTACATGTGGATTTCAAATTCGCAAGAAACTTACTTGCAAATTTAAATTTTCCAAGAAACTTACCTCTGGATTTTTTGGCAGGAAATTCCGCAGGGAATTTTTGTGAATTTCGGAAATCACAATTATTGATTATCCACAAAGAAATTTAATGTGAAAAAAATCCTCAATTAACACGTTTCCTGAGGTTTTTAAGCAAAAATCACAGAAAAAATCCCATGTAATGCAGAAATTTCCATTAGTGATAGCAATTTTAGTATTAGAGTAAATTTTTATATAAAATTATTAAATATATGTAACATTGTAGTACTCACAAATTTAAGAAAAATAATTCATTTAAACAATATGTATTAAATGCTCTTATATATAAGACATGGCAATAAATGATATCTCTTTTAATTATTTTTTTTGTCATTTAAAATATTTTTGGTACTCGATATATGTAAATATTTGAGACAACTGGATAAATAACTAATTATTATATGTATAATCGATTATATTTAAAATTAGTTTTTCTTTGAGTAAGGTAGTTGAAAATAGTTTTTTACTCATAAAATAGCTGAAATCTCAAAAATAATTTGTCCCATACATGCTTTACCACTTATTATTATCCCAAGTAGCTTTATACTTTCTTATTGTATCAAATCATACTAAAATTGTAATTTTATTTTATATATCTTTTTATTAATAGTGATAGTTGTATAAGATACTCCTGTTTTTATCAATATTCTTGCTTATTACGTAGTTAGCAAGATATTTTTTTTTATTTCACTGTTAACATTTTTATTATTGTTATGTCATATGATATTCTCATGTAATCTTGTTTGTGTCCAGATTTTGCCGTGTGTTGAAATCTGGCCATATGTTTCTTAAATAATATTCAATTTTGCCTTTAAAAAAATTATTATTGTCTTAATTTCAGGAATAAAAGTATATTTACCATAAATTAAATTTTACTTTCGTGAAATTTGAATTAGATATTATTTTTTTAGACATTAAGAAATCATGTAACTACAGTTAAAAAAATCATGTAACAATATCTCACAGTCAATAAATTGAAAAATATATAAAATTTAGAGACTGTTACATAAACCATTTTTAAATTAAATTTAATGCTATTCATTTATTATTCCAAATTGATTGTAAAAAAAAACTAAAATAAAGTCTGAACCAAAAAAAACACTAAAATAAAGTTACACCAAGGTAAAAAAAAAAAAAAAAAAAACCTCCACTTGGTCACCTGACTTCTGTCTTCATTTTATTTTTGGGCATTCAATCCGTCTTCAATATGCATCAGCAGAGTTCTGACTTCTGCACTTGCATTAGTGTTTGTTAATTTGTGTCTAATTTATTTTTGACAATTTTTAAACAATTTAAATTCAAGCAAAATCTATAAGCTGAAACCATTTTGAACGAGTTTCCCACCAAAGGTCCAAAACTATTGACATGAAGAGAATCCAAATCTTGCTTTACTTTTACTTGAACTGGCTAATGCACGTGATCTGGTATTTGAAAATGAAAAGTAAACAAAAGCCAACAGAAAGTGTTACTTAAAATAAGACTTGAAGAAGATAATAATCCAGATTTTAATATCTACCAACCGTGATAAAGTCATCATCATCAAGAACTTGCACATCTTTTTCTCCAACAAAATGCTCTCTACCAATTTACTTCACCAAGATGACAAACTCCACCCTTTTCTCCACAGGCAAGGGCAAAAGGGGTAGCCTGAAAACTGGTTTGACGACACCAAGTTGAGCAAGACCAGTGTTCAAAGAAATAGGGAAAGGCTCCTGAGAGAGCCAATCAAACAGAAGAATCACCTTTGAATTTAGTGCAGTATTCTTGCCCTCAAACATGAGTTCTCTAATGAAACCGGGAACCAAGTTGCCGGCAGCGGATTGAACTCCAACGGCACCAAAATCCCATCTAGAATCATGGCTTGTTTTGTCAATTCCTGTCCATACAACAATTCCTTGATCTGTGTAGCGTTTGATCCTCTCAATTCCCACACACTCCATGACAACAACCAAGTTAGGATTTTGAGCCAAATTTTTAACCACACTAGGAGGAATATCTTGATTAGTTCTTGTTGGTATGTTGTACATGATGGTGGGGCCTATGGAAAGAACACTATTGTAGTGAGCAACCATACCATCCAATTAGGTGTTGCCATAGTAAGGATTTATGTGAAGTGCAGCTTTCATTCCAACAGCAAAACCCCTCTCTGTGGCCTTGATTGCTTCTGATGTGCAGTTGCTTCCCGCGTTACCGACAACCTTAACTTTGTCACCAAAACAGTTAACTGTGTGTGCAATAAGCATTATTTGTTCATCCCAGGTCATTAGTTGGCCTTCACCAGTTGTGCAAATACAGTACATGTAAATTTATTTCCATGAACAAGTTTCCACAGAGCTTGGTTTGTATATCTTGTGATGCTTGTGAATATAATTGTAAAAATTTGGTAAACAAGTTTAGATTTATCAACAAAAACCAGCCAAACCATGAAGCTAAAAATGTATGATGTATATACATCCAGATTTTTAAGCACATCCGTTATAATCAAAATATGGCTAAATTATGATTTTTTGGTCCTTTAACTTTCATCAATTTGATTCTTGAACTGTATAAAAATAATGATTTTTGTAACACCCTGTGTGCACCCAGTGTGTTAACATTACTATAATATCATAATAGCATAAAAAAAAACGGCGGAAGCATATAAGAATCGTATTCCTTGATACATTATGTATGGTGCATAAACAAAACATGATATAATCTACGATTTCTAGCCCTTATTGATCCAGATTAACAAAATTAACTAAGAACCAGACAGATAACAACCATATCAATATAGATATGGCAGGAGACAGAAACTACCTCACCATGTATACGCCACAGGGAGCTCCACGCTCAGATGCTAGTCCAAGCAGTTACCATGCTTGACTCTACTGGTTTCTCACCAGGGATCTATCATCTACCCTACGCACCTGCAACATAAACCCCACACGGGGTGAGATAAAATCTCAGTAAGCTCAGGGTTCTTGGAGGTCTTTCCTCCCCCTGGTTCATTATCAAACATCTCTTCCATACTAAATATTATGGGCGCCTAACAAGGCCTGTGCCCTCAACCTCTGCACTGAGAAATCATCTGTCTAGTACATAGACTACCTCAAGCTCCATGAGCTTAAACCCCATCTCATATAATAACTATCAGCCATCTCGGCTTTCTCATCTCATATCTATATGTATTCATCATATGTGTGATACATATCCAGGGAATAAGTTCTCTGGAACTTAGTCCCACGCCTGGGGCCATTATCTGATAAACACAAATCCCCAGAACCTCACTGAACTCTAACAATGCCTGAGGAATCTCTCAACTCAGGGCTTCCACACACAATGCCTGAGGAATCTCTCAACTCAGGGCTTCCACACACAATGCCTGAGGCATCTCTCAACTCAGGGCTTTCACACACAATGTCTGAGGATCTCTCAACTCAGGACTTCCACACACAATGCCTGAGGAATCTCTCAACCCAGGACTTTCACACACAATGCCTAAGGAATCTCTCAACCCAGGACTTTCACACTGAGAACCTGAATAGGATCATCCACTTAAGGGCACATCTATTCAGGACTCAGGCCCGAGTAGGATCATCTACTGAAAGGCACATCTACTCAGGACTTGCCGCCCAATACCTGAATAGGATCATCTACTTAAAGGCACATCTACTCAGGGTTTACATGGACGCCTATGGATTATCCCAAGGGAGATCATCCACTTAAGGGCACAT
>PYAF01002923.1:376014-394772 GCA_007407185.1 Glycine tomentella | reverse complement strand
ATTTATTATATATATTTATTTCATTTATAATTTTTCACATTATTAATTGTTTTCAATTGTATGTTAAAAAATCTTTGTTCTCTTCAAAATTTCAGTTTTAATTCCACTTAATTTTTTTCCATCTTAAATCTCAAGTATTTATGATTTCAAATTATATTTTCCTAGTTTAAAAATTTATTTTTTCTCCTTAAATCTAAGTACATTTTAATCAATTATTCAATCAAAATGTTTTAATTTTTAATTTTTTATATAAAAAATAATTTTTAAACAATATTACGTATAAGATATTTATAAATCTAATACATATATTTTAAAATCCTATTTTTATAATTCACAGATTTTTATAAACCATTAAACTCATTTAATTCTTGAGCAATCTTGCTAGTTCTCATTCAAATTAGGGGTGTTCACGGTCTGGATTGGATCGGTTTTGAAGCAAAATATCATCCGATCCAATCCCTTTGGTTTGGTCATTTGATCATCCATTCGGTCTGATTTTTTTTTTGTTTGGATTGGATCGGTGTTCGGTTTTTTAAAATGTCTAAAAATAAAACTTAGAGACTTACTTTTATCAAGATAAGAAATATCTAGCATAAACAAACACATTCATTGGACAAAAGCAAACATCATTTTTTAATTTTCATTGGACAAACACGTTCATTGGACAAAATAAAGAGCAATGAAACCTTATTACAAACATGTTCATTGGAGAAAAACACACACAATTTTCTAATTTTCAAATTGAACTCATAACTTAAATGTAAAACTAAAAAGCCTAAGTAGGTAATTGGATCGGTTTAGATTGGATCGGTTTTTACCAGGCAATCCGAAAATCAATCCAATCCGGTGAAAATTTTCGGTTTTTTTTCGGTTTTCAATTTTTCGGTTTTCAATTATTTCGATTATCGGTTTTTCAGTTCGGTCACCGCGGTTTGCATCGGTTTGAATCGGTTGATGAACACCCCTAATTCAAACACATGTTTTTGTCATTTCGTAACACACTTCTTGTAAGTTTTTGTATTAAATCAAATTAATAATTTTCTCTTTAATGGACTATTTGATCAAAATGTGTTTTTTAATTTCTTAGTTTGTTCAATTAATACTCAGGTATCTTCTATCAATGTTAAGTGTTATAAAATGTATGCAAATCACCATTCAAATAAGATTCTACAGATTAATCAGTTTTTAAAATTTTCCAATATCAAATACTTCAAATATTTTACAATTTGGTATCACTAGCAAAATAATTTTAATAATTTTGTTAAATGGTTTTAAATTAAATTTTTTTCACATCATATCTAATTGAAAATACTAATATAATATAAGAAACATTTTTTTATTATATTTTATTTTTAAAATACAGAAAGCATAAAATAGAACGTAGCTCATTGGATCCTTTCTTATTATTACATGTTGCTATGACACGTATACTCTAGTTGTCTTCTTGTCTAGTGGATTTAAGGCACGACCTACAACATCGCCCACTAAACTAAATGAGGTAGTTGACTGGTGTGGTGACTCACTTCTGAGCAAGATCGACTTTGTTTGTTCCTTTGCTTTCATGGCACTATTATTTCTCATTCACTTCCCCACCCACTACTTCCATCGGTATCACATAAGAGTTGGACATAATTTACATTACCTGGGGAATCCACTTGATGGTAGGATTTTTCTTTTTTTTACAAATAATTTATTATAATGTTAGTTTTATTAGAAGATGAGATCAAATCTATGACATTTCATCTCTTTTATTTTTTTATTAATCATTTGATCTTTATTATTGCTGTTTATTAGTATTAAAAAACACGCTCATAATCCCAAATTATTCTTTATATTTAATCTAATTATTAGTTGATAATTATGTTTGGTGGTTTTCTATCCTAAGTTTATTAGCTCTTGGTATCTTAGGGATAAGAGAGGCTTATCTAATTTCCGTTTTTTTTTTTTTTTACTGTTTCATGGATCTTGGCTTTATGTTTCCATGTTTGTTCTTTTTCCTTGTCTCTTTTTAATAATACTTGGCTGGTGGGCAAAGGAAAAAAAATCTAATTATCTATTCATGGTAATGGTTTCTATAATCTTGTCCGACACAAACATCTTGTATAAATTGTAATCTTTTTTATTTTATTTTTATGGATACCAATTCAAATCTGGTAGGATCATTGTCAATAACAAAATTCTTTTTTCAAATATTTAATTGTTTTATATTTAAGATTGGAATCCAAGATCAGAAGTTAAGTTAGAATAATCTTGTATTATGAAAATAAAACACATTTTCTAAGTATTTAACATACTTATATATCAAAAGTTGAAAATCAACACCACAACTTACACCGAAATAGATACAATCCTCTAAAAAATTTTGCTTTGTTTACATTCAGGTTCATATAAAATGTGCTTAAAATTTTAAACAATGCAATGATCCCTATATAGTTTTCTTTAAATTAGGTGTTGAAAATATGATATTAGTCATACAAGATTTGATCATATCTATAAGATATTCTTCTATTTATTAGTTAGTTATAGATATATATATATATATATATATATTAGATTTGTAGGATATTGTTAGTTTGTTTATATTTACTAGTTTAAGTTGTTATCAACGGCAAGTTGTTATCATACATACAAATTTATTCTTGCCTATCTAAAGGCATTCACGTGAATATTCAAGGCAACTTTTTGGTAGCAGATTTTATCTTGGTATCAGAGCATTCCTAAATACTTCTATAGTGTACAACTTTCTAAAGAAGAGTGTGAAAGCTAGCCTAAAAGAAAATAACTAATGAAATAAGCAGCAACTTGAAGTCGTCGGACTGTGGTTCACCATGATATTTGGGAAGTTCAGATAGCCCAGGGATCTTGCTGACACGGTGATGCTGCGAGGAGAAACCAACTATGAGAACTGGACAAAGCTCATGAAAAACGCACTCAAAGTGAAAAAACAAAATCGGATTCATAACTGGATCTGTGAAGAGGCCAAAAAAGGAGAGTACAGACGAATGGCGTGCATGGGAGATGTGTAACTCAATGATCAATGGATGGATACACAACACCATTGATCCGAGTTTGCAACCATTCATCAAATGTTTTGATGAGGTAAAAGACCTCTGGGATGATTTGAAGGAGAGATACGCGGTGCAAAGTTTTTCGCATCAATATCAACTCAAAGCAAGCCTAGCCAACATGAGACGACAAGGAAGCAGTGTTGGAGAGTACTACACAAAGCTAAGTGGAGTTTGGGACGAACTAGAGGGAAGCAAGTATGATTGTGCTTGTGCAAAGGAAGTTGAAGAGGAAAGAGAGTATGATCGTGTCTATCAATTCCTTATGGGGTTAAACGAAGCCACATTTGAGAATTTACATTCACAAATCCTAAACAGTTCGCCACTCCCAACTGTGAACAAAGTGTATGTCATTATGACACAAGAAGAGACATCACACTATTGCCCGTAATCAGGAGGAACGAAGTGGTGTGATAGAGTATGCAGCTCGAACTCAGCCAAATAGAGGAATAGAGACTACAATGCAGTGTATGGAACCTGAAAAACAAACACAAAGAGTACCTTGCCCTCACTGTGGGAAGACCAATCATGACCCTTCAAGGTGCTGGAAAATAATCGGATATCCTCCTACTCGTTGTGGATTTCAAGGATGTGGTAGAGGACGATCCGGAGGAAGGTACACACATGAACAAGCACATGCTATGCAGATTTCAGAAGCTCCACAACAGGCAACAACCTTTTCTGTCCTAACCCCTGAGGTGGTGGCAAGCTCATGACATTGGTGGATCAACCTCAAACTAGTGACAAATTATCTAGTAAGATTATTTAACCACAATGGCTTAATGATAGTGGAGCCTTACAACATATGACAGGGACAATGGATCTATTGACTGATATTGAGAATCTCAAGCCTCTGACAGTGGTGTTGCCTAATGGTTCCATAATACATGCAGAAAAGCAAGGGACAATGATTCTCGACAATAATATTAAACTGACTAATGTCTTGTTTGTGCCACACTTATGATGCAATCTGATTTCAGTATCTCAATTACTACGACATAATGACAACAAAGTGATATTTACTAATGGAAAATGTGTTTTGCAGGACCAAGTATCGATGAGGGTGACTGGCTTGGGTGATCTTAATATAGGTGTCTATGTGTTTTAATCCAAAAGTGCTTCAGTTTCTGCTGTTCATGTTCATCAATCTGCAGAATTGTGGCATAAAAGATTGGGTCACCCATCCTATGAAGTTGTGTCTTTGCTTCTTGTAATTTCAAAATTTTCATAAAAAAATTCATCCAATAAGGCTTGTGATATATGTTGTCGTGCCAAGCAAACTAGGATCATGTTCCATTTGACAAAATAATTGAAGTAAAACATGTTTTGATTTGATCCATTGTGACACTTGGGACCCTATCGTTCCTCTTCTTCTTCTGGTGCACATTACTTTCTAACAATCGTTGATGATTTTAGTAGAATTGTGTGGATATATTTGTTAGCTGAAAAAAGAGAAACATGTGATCGAATGCAAAAATTCTTAGCTTTGATACGACACCAGTTTGTAAAAAAGGTGAAAGTAATCAGGTCTGATAATGGAATTGAATTTAAATCAAATAATTTGCTGAAATTGTATCATGACAGTGGAATAATACATCATATGTATTGTGTGTTATACACCTGAACAGAATGGTCACGTGGAAAGAAAACATAGGCACATTCTAAACGTGTCCAGGGCTTTGTTATTTCAAGCAGGATTACCTATTGACTGTTGGGAAGAAAGTGCTTGCAGGAGTTCATTTAATTAATAGAACTCCATAAAAAATTCTTGATGGTCGTACTCCTCATGAGCTGCTATATGGAGTTGCACCAAATTATGAACATTTGAGAATTTTTATTTGTTTATGCTTTGCCAATGTGAAACTCAAACCCAATGACAAATTTGCTTCTCATTCTCGTCGATGCATGTTTATAGGATATCCAATTTCTCAAAAGGGTTGGCGTGTTTACGACCTGGAAACCAAAGAACATTTTGTATGCAGAGATGTAAAGTTCCATAAAGATAATTTTTCTCTACTGACAACCCCAATTAGTGAACCATGTTTTCCACTTAGCCATCCTTACTTGTGATAACAGATGTAAATGATCATATCCCTGTAACAGAAAATGTTCAAGACGTTGGGATACTGCAAGAGGCTCCAACACTTGTACCAGATGAATTAATAGAGGTAGTAACCGTGGAAATACCACCATCTAGTAGTGATGTTGACAACAGGGGAAGTCTTGTAGTATCACATAATGGCAAACCAAGAGCAGCCACCATATTATCCATAATCTAATATGGTATCAGAGCTTATCTTAAATCCATTAACAGACCACCCACCATATTATCTACGCACCAAGTCCAAAAGTGCTGGGCGTGAGGGGGTGTGTTGGAGAAAACTCAAGTCTCACATCGACTAGAGATAGTGTCAAGATAAAATATATAAATAGGGGACAACCCTCATTCTATGAGTTAACTTTTAAGATTGAGTTAGGTTCAAATTCACAATTTAAGACTAAGGGACAATTTCAACTAATAAGAGCAAGAATATTACAAATCCAACATTCTTTCTGTATTAGTGACGGATATGATTAATTTTATTGATGATCAATTTTTACTAGATAAAAAATCTGTCCAACCATTTTAATGATTTTTTTTCTTAATTAATTTGTTTTCATCAATTCAAATTTAAAATCTTATTAAGAGAAACTAATCTCTTTCCACTATCACTAGAACTAACTACTTGTATTTGTTGTACATACTGTAATAGCAGCATAATTTTGTATTTGTTGTATTTATAAATAAATTTTGCATGAGTTTTAGTTAAAAAAAAAAAATATAAAATACGTGACAGAGATCATGGTAGTGTATTTTTCCCTCTCTTTCTCTCTGCATGGCCCACCCGGCTCCCCCATCCTCCCTCCTCATTCGAGACTTACGGACACGTCTTTCCTCACTCACTCACTTTTATAGTTTTTTAAAACTTTTTTTTTTTTTTTCTGTGCGTTTTGAATAATAATAATTATGAAAAACGAAATGCTTCAAAATTAAAACGAGGTAGCAAATACACGAACAAACGCTTCCATTTTTGTTTCAATTTCAGCAACTGAAGCTCTTATTACTCACTCACTGCGACGATGGCTTACCGAAACGGCGTCGCTCTGGCTCAGAAGGGTAGTGCCGTTAAGTTCGAACGCCCAAACCACCTCAGAACGGCGTCGTCGCCTAAGCCCCGCCTCCCTCACTCGCCGGGATCCGCCGTCCGCCGCTCCACCGCCGCCGCAGCTAGAAGCGTAGACGGAGGTTAGTTAAAATTTAGTTAGTGTCAACTTCCTTCATTTCACACACAGAGAAATCAAGAGCTCCAGAGAGAGGCAATGTAGCTATTATAAATAGACAAGTTGGAAATGAGGTCAAGTTTTGTTTCAGCTTTTGGTGATTTTGGTTTCTGCTTCTTATAAGCTTCTTCTTCTTCTTCTTCTCTGCTTTTGGAGAATGTATTTCGTGCTTCCGTTCTATGTCTCTTTCTGACGATGTTTCGCTATTCGTGTTATGGTGTTAGTAGGTATATATGAAGTAACGTTAATAGTTATTGATGGATTATGTGTTGTTGTGATTTATTATTTAGTTCTTATCAAGAGCGATTTGAATTTTGAAGTGTTGTTTCTTCAACATTTGGATCACGTTCGGAAAAAAGGGAAAATGGAGGTTAAATGTTAAAATTACTGAGACTTCGGAACTGTGTGTCGGTATGTAGACTGGGATTTTAAGCTTTTTCATGCAAATTGTCAATTAAATTCAAATTTAGATCTTAGTTATATTAGTGGTATCGTTGTTTAATGGAAAAAGTAGGCCTTGGTGTAGCATTATAGATGGATTTTTTGTAATCAAAGATGACTTTGTATTATATCGTGTTTATGATAATTTGATGTTTTGGTCGTTAAGATTGGAGAAGCACATCGTCTAGTTGAAAACCCATTCTAAAAGCCAGGGTAGTATAAGAGGGTTCAGAATTCAGGGTAGTGCCTCTACTTAAATGGTTATGCTTGGTCTACCACCTGACCTGTATGAGTATCATGGTCGTGCGCCACTTGTTTTCTATTGCAACTTTATGTTTATTATTGATTACAGAAGATTTTGGAATTGGTGATGATAGCAAAAAAAAAATATAGGGTTTAAGGGAACTTTTTGCTTTTGTTTTCCTTGGACTGTCCTTCTCATTGTGGTGTTTTTCCAACATAGGCAATTTGTGAAGGGAGGTTTGCTATGGTGGCACCATAGTCCGCAATGGCATGTTTATATGGCGGAATTTTGGACTTCCGCCATTGATAACATTGATTTGTTGTCATATTTTTTATTATTGTGGCTTGCTACTTTGCTTTATTATGGAGTTGAAATGTTGAATCATTAGTGTTTTAAGAGTAATATGTTATGCATATATCACATTTGTCATTAATAGTTTTTTATATTATGTTTTACACTAGGCATACATATGCTTAAGAGTTTCTGAGTGGTGTCTACTGACTATCCACAAGTTTACGTAGAATCTTGAATTTGACTACCTTAGTTCTTATACTTCACATTTACTTCAAAAGCCAATTATTGTACAGAATGTGACTATTCTAATTGTTCTCTATTCTGCTGTCTTCTTGGCTATGGCAGTATTGTTACTTGTTTTCTTATCATGCTTATGTATACTATAGTGCCTGGAAGAGTTCGAGTGGCTGTAAGGTTGAGACCTCAAAATACTCAAGAAATGATGGCTGATGCTGATTTTGCTGACTGTGTTGAATTACAGCCAGAGGTGCATTTTGGTCTTCTATTTGTGGATTCTGCATTTTAATTTAATTACTGTGTTTTAAGGTTTCGCCCTTGTTTTGTTGAATCACTTTCAGCTTAAAAGACTGAAACTTCGGAAAAACAATTGGGATTCAGATACCTATGAGTTTGATGAAGTGCTTACTGAATATGCATCACAAAAGCGTGTTTATGAAGTTGTAGCTAAGCCAGTAGTTGAGGTCTGTTGTAACAATGCATTTCCTGATTGGTCAAGAATATCCTTTTCTTAGCCATCAAACGTTGTTTACTGTAATTTATGATTTGATTAGATAAACATTATTTTTAGTGGTAATGCACTGCTTTCATCAAAGGATTGTTATTATTTAAATGTCTGACTTAACATGCCTTTTGATATTGTTCATAGAGTGTTCTTGATGGTTATAATGGAACGGTGATGGCTTATGGTCAAACTGGAACGGGCAAAACTTTTACTCTTGGACAATTGGGGGAGGAAGATACCTCTGATCGTGGTATCATGGTTCGTTCCATGGAGGATATCTTAGCTGACATATCTCCAGGAACTGATTCTGTCACTGTCTCATATCTACAGGTTGCATACTTTTATGCGTGTATTACTGTATTTTACATCATGTGCATTGTTTGTCATACTGTGTGTATATAATTATTAATGCCGTGCCCTATATGGTTTGATTTTGCTAGTGTTCTCCGTTTCATCATTTTTCCAGGCTAATTTTAATTTTTTGCTGAAATGTCTCCTCCAAATTGTGTAGCTTTACATGGAGACTCTCCAGGACTTGCTTAATCCAGCAAATGATAATATTCCTATCGTGGAAGATCCAAAAACTGGTGATGTGTCTTTGTCTGGAGCTACTCTAGTGGAAATCAAGGATCAGCCAAGTTTCTTGGAGTTGCTAAGAGTAGGGGAAACTCATCGAATTGCTGCCAACACAAAGTTGAATACTGAATCTTCTCGTAGTCACGCTATACTGACGGTGAAACAATGAACTGTGTATTGTTTACATTTTAATTACTCTTACCTGCCATCAAGATATCCAATTAGGCTTCTTTTTTTCATTTCATAAAAATAATATCATATCTTGATGAAATTATCTATTCTCTCACAGGTACACGTTAAGAGGTCTGATGTGGACAGTGAAGATGTTGTTTCTACTGAAAATAATGATGCCTCTCACTTGACTAAACCTTCAAAACCACTTGTTCGAAAGAGCAAGTTGGTTGTGGTAGATTTGGCAGGATCAGAGCGTATCCATAAGTCAGGTATATACTGGCTGTATGATGGGAAGGGGGTATTTTTTTTTTTTTTTGTTTATTACCATTTAGGGTGAATTTTAAATATTTAGCCAAAATAGGGTAAGTCGTAATAGGTAATCAGACTTAGTAACATTGGTTATGACTTGTATATTTTTTAATTTTTTAAAATTGAAGTTGTAAAAATTTAGTTAACTTTTTTACGACTTTGAAGTAGTCAAGTTTTTTTTAAATAGATATTTTTTTCAATTTTTTAAAATTATAAATAATTTTTTAATTTAATTATTTAATAAATGTAAAAAATATAAAAATATATTAAATAAAATAATATATTAAAATTAAATATACCAAAAATTAAGAAAATATTAAATAAAATTATATAAAAAATTTAGAAAATATATTAATATTAAATGAAACCATTGTTGGTATATGCCTATATGGTTTATTTAATATTTTCTAAATTTTTATATGGTTTTATTTAATATTTTCTTAATTTTTGGTATATTTAATTTTTAATATATTTTCCTACATTTATTATTAAATAATTAAATTAAAAATTATTTGTTTTTAAAAAAATTGATTAATTTAAAAAAAAGTGAAAAAATTTACTTTAGTTAAAAAAGTAAAAAAAATTAAAAAATTGGTTACGACTTTAAAGTTGTATATCTAAGAAAATAATTATACTGAAATCGTAAAATTTTTTACAACTCTGATTAAAAAAAATTAAAAAATATAGAAGTCGTAACCAGTCATAATACCTGTTATGACTTACCCCTTTTTGGGTAAAAATTTAAAATTCACCCCCAAATGGTAATAACCAAAAAACAATACCCCCTTCCCGTCATAAAGCCTAAGATTTGTGCACCTGTGGACACAAATGTGCATGCATATTAATATTGAACTTTGCCTCTAAATTTTTTTTCCCCGCCAGGAAGTGAAGGGTACATGCTAGAGGAAGCTAAATCCATCAATCTTTCACTTAGTGCACTGGGAAAATGTATTAATGCTCTAGCAGAAAACAATTCTCATGTTCCATTTCGTGATTCAAAGCTTACTAGATTGCTCAGAGATTCATTTGGAGGTAAGAAACTTCAATCAATTTGTCAGATATCATACTATTAGCCTTTTGTACTTCAACATCGTGTGATGAAAATACTAGAATAAGATGTGATTTATGGTTTAGGAAACTGGTTTCTGCATTCTTATATAATACATTTACAATATCATTCTGAGTCTCAGCATTCCTTGTTATGCTTCTCCTGGGATGTTTTTTCTGTTTACTGTAACGTGCAGTGGTTTTGGTTATGTCATTTTATATTTGTGTTTTATGTTTTCCAATCATTCACAGGAACAGCAAGGACTTCATTGATTGTTACTATTGGCCCATCTCCACGTCATCGAGGAGAGACTTCTAGTACCATATTGTTTGGCCAAAGGGTCAGTTTTCTTTACCATGAATGTCTATATTTTATGTATAATTTCTAGTCATACAATATGCTAGTTATAAAACCATTACTGAGCTTGCACCTAACACCTGAAGTTTTTTGAAGAGTTGGTTGTTGTTGATTTGGTGTCAAATCCTCTATGACCAAGTGTTAATATACTCTAGCTAGCATCTTAATTTGCATCTGTCTACTGTATAGTTAATTTACCCCTAACAATTTGAAGTATCTTAGTTAATTCATTTTGTAACATTTTTTGATTGACTTGTCTTGTCTCTGATATTTTCCTTACTTTATGTTTTATTATTATGATTATGAATTTATGATTACTAATTCAAATGAAAAGCTTTGTTGAGAATTTATATAGTTGGTTTTGCATGAAAGATTGATTGTGTATTTATGTCTCAGGCTATGAAAGTTGAGAACATGCTGAAAATAAAGGAGGAATTTGATTATAAAAGTTTGTCTCGGAGGCTTGAGGTACAATTAGATAACCTTATTGCAGAAAATGAAAGGCAGAAGAAGACTTTTCAAGAAGAAGTTGGAAGAATAAATTTGGAGGCACAATGTCGTATATCTGAGGTTGAGAGGAAATTTGCAGATGCATTAGAGGTTTGCTATATTTTCTATAGAAAAGTAGCACTATTTTGTGCAAACCACTGTTTTTAAAATATAATCTTATAGTTTTTAGATGCTTTATAAATTTTATCAACATGCTGTATAGATGAGCTTTACAATTGTTGTCAAATTATGGTCCTTCTTCTAGCCTTCTGGGCTGTGAACATAAACTAAAACAGCAGTTCTGAGGTTATATGGAAATTAAAACAGTTTGTACGACGACAGGTTAGGGTTTCTGGCAGATTAAGTTGGGAATTTAATTGGAAGAAGTTAAACTGGAAAGATGGAGATAGAGAGAAGGTTCTTTGGTATTACGACCTTGGAAACACGTTATCGAAGCCACTGGTTTGCAATCTGGGTGTGGTTTCAACCGAGTTCTAAATTACAAAAATTGCAGTTTTGTATGGTTCAAAAACACCCAACTACATTTTACTTATGGGGCAGTGACTATACATGGTGGACTCCTTTACTTTGTATTCTTTAGGCAAACTAGGAGTCTGCTAGTTCTTATGACTTTATTTATTTATTTTGTAACATCCTCTTTCATTGTTGACTTGTTGGTCATGGGTTTGAATCCGAAAATAGTCTTTTTGCATATGCTAGGGTAAGGCTGCATACAATATCCCTCTCCCTTACCTTTGCATAGCGAGGAGCCTCTAGGCATTGGGGTACGTAGTTTTTTTTATCCTCTTTCATTGTTGCATAATGTCTCATATTTAGTTGTTTCCTATAGAAAGAGAGATTGAAATGCCAGATGGAGTACATGGAATCAGTTAAGCAGCTAGAGCAGAAGTTGGTGTCAAATGAGAAAAGACATGGCAGCAATTATTTTGTGGATGGTTATGGAGAGGTATTCCATTTCAAACAATATTAACTTTTCTGGAAAGGGGGTTCTCTTACTGTTTTTTTTTTTTACTGGTAGATAATGAGACATTTTTATATTGGACCATTTTTCAGGATCCATCAGTCTCTTCACTTCTATTATGTGCACTTGTTATTGTAAAAAAATTGTTTTTGAAAATAAAGTATTTACCCTTGTTTTGTGAAGACCAACTTTACTAAAAGCGTTGTTAGGTAAATTAAATCCCACTAACAGTTTTATATTTCTATCATGTTCTCTCATACAAGAGCCTTTTTGGGTTAAAGACCAATAACCAATTATCCCAAAAGTTTGAGTTATTAGGCAGAATCTGCAAAGGAACGGTTTTATCCATGGAATGATAGACTACTCTTACTCCATAAGCATTTTGCTTTTTTCCCCCCAGTTCATTGAATGTATCAGCTAAGTAGAATGTCTCAAAATACCAGTTGTGACTATTTTGATGCACTCTTGATAGACACGCACCAATTTTTTTGTTGCAATTTGGCAAATTTGCACTTCTTCCTATCTTGCATTCTAGTGATGCATAGCATGTGAAGCTGTTTTTCGAATGTGAGGCAGGTAGTAGACAGACCTTGGAGTTAATTATTTTCCAATCCATACTAATGTATTTTCAGTTTTCTAACATCAAATTCCATGAAGTCAGTCTGATTTCATTTAGGTTGTGGAAATATATTAGTATAGTAGTTTTTCAGTTGTATGGCTACTTCTTTTTAGACATAGTACAGAATTCCATGAAAGATGAGAATTGAATTGTTTCACCATGCTTGTATATGTCAAAATCTATATCTTTCCCTCTCGTATTTTATGATTTCCCTACCTGCTTGCTCTTGTGTTTGCTTCAATCTTCATGGTTTGTGCAAAGTTCAATATTTTAAATCTTCGGTGTTCACTGTTTAGTGGTCCTGATGTTAAAGTTTTTGTTGGCACAGCGCCCAACACCATCTTCTGAAGATGAAGTTGCTGAGATCCGAAAGCTGTTTGAAAATGAATGCAATAGGAGAAAGGCAGCGGAAGCAGAGGTAGAACATCTAAAAATTCTACTGGGGAAAAATACACACACAGAGGTATATTTCAGTTAAATGATGAACTTCTCTGGCTTCTTATTTTTCAAGCGTTGATTTCTAGAATATTGGGACATTTTGTGTACTAGGCTGGAGGGGATGCAGAGGTTATAAAGGTTCACAGCATTCTGGAGGACGAGGTTAATCAGAAAAAGAAACTTGAAGAAGAAATAATAATATTAAAAAGTCAATTATTGCAATTGAACTTTGAAGCTGAGCAGGTATTGTATAACTTTGACTCGATTTGCTGCATATGTTTGAGTTATAAGTAATAGCTTGGAGTGTGCTTGATAAATTAGTAATTTATGAGTTCCCATATATTTGAATATATTGTAATTCAAAGAACCTACTAGATTTAAAGACACATTTCTTTATTTATTAATGCAAGAAAAAAAGTTATTAAAAAGAAAGCAGTGAAAGTACAACTGGGAGAGCATAAGAAGTCCTTTATTGAAAAATGAAATGACTAAAACCTGCACAAAAACTCAATAATGCATCCCAGTAATGGAAACTCCCTTGAAAAAATAATGACTAGGGAACCAGATGGAGATCATGAAAGTGTAAGGGATAAGAGACATCCTGGAAACTTGTGCATTGCATTTCTTTTGAGCGAAAACTCCCAATGAACTGCGTGATGGTTCAGATTAAGTGTTACCAGAAGATAATATAGAGCACTAGGACCTAGCTTCTTAATTTCTTTGTGATATTGTAACAAATATTTACAATGTAAAGCTCTTTAAGTGTCTTCAAGTTGGAAAGTTAGATTAGCACATTGAAACTGTAATGATTGTTGTGACTTCAAGTTTTCACATCTCTCTGTAGCCTCTAGCTGTGTATACCTTGTTATTTTAGCATGACTATGGCTTGTATTGCATTATTTAATTCTTTTTGTGAATATGAATAATGTTATGGTCATAGATAAGAAGATGTTTAGGAAGTGAAAGATCTGTAAATGCATCCTCTGCCATGGATTCTTCAATGTCTCAAGTTAGACATTCCCAACTCAAAGACACTAGGAATGGCCAGAAGGCATCTGTTGCTACACTCTTTGAGCAAGGTGCAAGTTGGTTGAATTATTATTGAATCTTGACATCATCCATGTGTGTGTGACATGTTATTTTGACAGTTGGATTGCAAAAGATTTTGTCGTTGCTGGACTCTGATGATCCCCTTGTACGGATTCATGCTGTTAAAATGGTGGCCAATCTTGCAGCGGAAGGTTGTTGCTATCCTCTACTTAAGGCTGTTATTTAATCTTCTGCTTTATAATACCTATTTATTGATATTCCACTAGCAAAATCTTCAAAAAGAAGCACATGATGGCAATACTGATAATTTAGTGATAGGTGCCAGTGGATTCCAGAGAGTAATTTCCTGAATTTTTATTCATGTTTTTGTTGCATTTATCTATGTGTCATATGTTACAAACTCTGGGAAGGAGTGAAATTCATGCAAAAAATCAAAATGGTCATCCTTCTGCAACATTGTTTTGTTCAGAACAGACATACCTTTAAAAATTTATGCTATCTTTTGCACATCTGTTCCAGTCTGTATCAATAATTTACAATGCTCTTACCACTCCTGAATGCTGTTCTATGCTTTTTCTTTATTATCATTAAGGGAAATATTTTTATGATGAAATGTTTTATGACATGTTTCTTCTCTAGAATTCATCAGAATGTCATATTAATCTTCTCTGGACCTGCTTCTTGTTGAGTAAGCGTGCCTTTTTATAAGTCTGTCTTCAGATTGTCATACGTCTTGTGCAAAATTTATTTATCACTGTAAATCTTGGCCATTATTTTAAAAGTTTTGGTTTTCCCCATGAGTGCTGAGATCGTTGTGGTTCATTGATCACTCTATTTCTTAAGAAAAATAAATTTCTTATTGGTCTGTTGTGGGGATGAATGTTGTTGAAGTGCAGTTGCCCACCAGACTACATTCCTCTTTTTAACACCCCCCCTATTGCATTCATACTCAAGCCTTCCAAAAAAAAAATTGCCTTCTTGGTACGGCAGTATATGAAGATTTTGTTGAATAATTTGTTTCAATACAATATGCAGAGGTGAATCAAAAAGGTATTGTTGAAGCTGGTGGCCTTTCTTCCTTGTTGATGCTTCTTAGAAGATATGAGGATGAAACGATTCGCAGAGTAGCAGCAGGGGCAATTGCCAATCTTGCCATGCATGGTGATTGTTGTTGATTAGCAGCCATTTTTTTTATTAAATGTTCAAGTTAGCTGGATTTTACTTCCTACTTTGTTATTATTAGTGGATTTCTGCATTTAGCCGCTTGGTTTTGATATTACTTTGCTTTCTTTCATGACAATTCAGAAGCCAATCAAGAACTTATAATGGCCGAAGGGGGAATTACTCTGTTGTCAATGACTGCATCTGATGCTGAAGAACCACAAACTCTTCGGATGGTTGCTGGTGCCATAGCTAACCTATGTGGAAATGGTACATTTACTTGTTTTCTAGTCATCCATGTTGCTAAATCTGTGAATATATGTATGTGTGTGTGTGTGTGTGTGTGTGTGTGTATGTGTGTGTGTGTGTGATGTGTAGTCATCCATGTTGCTAAATCTGTGAATATATGTTTTAGCTACCAAATATACAATGCAACAAACACTAAATGATACATCAAGTTGGTGATGAATTAATAATTAGTTCAATGATGATGCCATAGCAGGGCTTGATTTCAGCCTTGGTTCTCTACTTTGTTAATTTATAGAGGCCTTTGTTTTTTATTTTTTCGTGCTTCAGACTTTAAAGACCCTTTTTTGTCTCTGTGCTTTATTTTTTCCAATTCCTTTGTCTCTGTTCACATATTCAAAAGTTCTGATATTTTTTTCTATTGATTCTAATTATTGTCACTTAATTCTATGGTCTCATGTTCTTAGCAGTCATGGTATCATTCATTGTGTTTAGACTCTGGACAATTTGATTATTATGAGCACCTTTTATTTTGTTAATTTTCTTTGAGAACTTATGTGTATAGCATAAAAGCATTTTGCTTGGGATTAATATTTATTGGGAAATAATATATATTTTTTTCTCAAAAAATGTACAAGGAAGCTGCAAATATATCTATAGTGCACTAAATTGATAAGCTTCTATCTATAGCATTATTTGGGTTGGTCGTTCTGCATCCTGATTGAGATTGATAATTATTGGTGTTGTTTTGTAGTATGGTGTTTTTCTGTAGACAGAGAAAAGCATCTTAAAATGAGAGAACTGATTTCTTTATATGTACATTAAATACTCATGCAAATGATAGTGTTCTGAAAGGTTGTGCCTTCATTTGTATATTTTACATTGGAAGTTATGATCTTCATATTTCAATTACTGGATATCAATTGTTCACTATTTTATCATTGTGTTCTTGGTCTAGATAAAATATTGATGAAGTTGAGATCCCAGGGAGGTATCAAGGCTTTACTGGGAGTTGTAAGATGTGGACATCCTGATGTTCTTTCACAAGTTGCACGAGGAATTGCCAACTTCGCCAAATGCGAGTCTCGAGCTTCTAGTCAAGGTTTGCTTTCTTGCCAATATTTATTGCCAATGGTGCAAATGTTATATTAGAGGTATGTTGAGTCATTGAAAATGGACATAGTTGTTGCTCGCCAGCTGCAAAGCCATTGACTTTAAGATTATATATGTTTCCAATTTCTAAACAAGTCACTGCCATCAATTTTCCCCACTCTACTGCTTCCCGCTTTTGGCATTATCATGTTTCTAGCTCCAGAGAGAAATTAATGGTATAAAGTTTTTTAATTGTATCCTGTTAATATGATATATTACATCCACAGGGATAAAAAGTGGTACATCGTTTTTGATAGAAGACGGTGCACTTCCATGGATAGTACAGAATGCTAACAATGAAGCTGCACCAATCAGGCGTCACATTGAACTTGCACTCTGCCACATGGCCCAACAAGGTAATTGGACTCCTTGGCATGCTTTCAAGGTTTTTTAGAAACAATATTATTGTTGCAAAAACTCAAAGAATTAGGTTACAAAAATTGCAGAAGTGAATGCAAAAGACATGATCAATGGAGGTGCCCTTTGGGAGCTTGTCCGGATTTCAAGGGATTGTACAAGAGAGGACATAAGGAATCTTGCTCGTCGGACTCTCACTTCTATCCTGCCATTCAAATCTGAATTGCGGCGATTACGTATAGACGTATAGTATAGACTGTTGATGGCAGGTCTTTCCTGGGATTGTTCATATTTTGTTCATGTTCCACTGATCTAGTGAATACTGATGCTACAAAATCCTTATGAATGGAGCATTTGGCCAGTAGTTGTATACCTTGCTAGTTTTGGGTAAGAGAAGCTGGGTTTGATTGGTACTTCTCGTGGTTTCTTGTCATCACTGACTAGTATATGTAAATAGAGGGGGAAGAGATGAAGAAAAGTGAGGTTTTTGGGTGGGGGAGAGATGTTGAAGAAATGTTATGATCAGTAGGGGTGGAAATGGGTCAGGCTGCCTATCAGGGGCCTTTGGCCTGTCCTATTTAAAGTCTGGCTTAGCCTAATTTGTTTATTATAAAGGCCAGGCTAAGGCTTTTGGAAAAGTCTGTTTAAAAAAAAAGGCTAGGCTCAAGCTTTAAAAAAAGCCTGTTAGGCCTATCAGGCTGGTTTATTTAATATATATATTAAAACTTAAAAATAATATATTTATTTTTTAAAAAATATTTTTTCTTATTATGAAGGTGGATGATCAATCACTTTAAAAAATCACCTTAAAAATCTCATAAATGATTAAGAGAAACATATTTATAACTTATAGGATCATATTTGATAACTTATAAGAAAAACATATATATTATGTTATTTTTTATTTTTATTTAATTAGGCTTTGTATACAGGCTTTTAGGTCAGGTCAGGCCTTTATACAGGTCAGGCTCAAGCCTTAATAACTTATGTTTAACAGGTAACAAGTGAGGCTTAAGCTTAATGATAGTGATGCGGGCCAGGCTCAGGCCTATCAAAGCTTGGCTTGGCCTGGCCTATTTTCACCCCTAATGATCAGTCATGCATAGTGTAATCAAACTCTGATTGCCCGAAATGACATGGAGCTGCCAATATTGTATTCGACTTGTGCTAGTAATGAAAATCCTTACAATTTTTTTTTTTTTTTTTGTAATAGCCAAAAAGTGTTGTCTCACGGGAAAAAGTTTATTTTCAAAGAGCTAGAGACTTTGTTTTCTTATTAACTTTATTATATTTTGAAAAGTGAGAGTAAAATGTGCAAAAATAAATAAAAAAATTAGACGCAAAATTTACAATTGAAAAATAAGTTGGAGACAAAAATACAATTAAGCTTATTTATTATTGTGTGAAGTTTTTTCTTTTTTTTTTATAGGATTGTTTGGAGTTTCTAAAACATATAAACCTCTTAATTTATATGCTTAATTTTGACTACATATTACATTTAATATTTTTTTTTTGAAAATTTTATTGATGAGGGTCATAGATATTATATTTAATAAGTACAATAATATTATTAAGCAGTCAATTTTAATTATAGTATATTACTTATGCTATATATTAAAAATATCATTTATTAATTTTAATAAGTTTAATATATGTTTACTAAATTAATATTTTTATTTTTAATTGTTGTCTT
>PYAF01002923.1:357396-371326 GCA_007407185.1 Glycine tomentella | reverse complement strand
GGTACCTTAAGTTCAATGATACCATTGTTTCCTTTGGATTTAAAGAAAACACTGTTGATCGGTGTATATATCTAAAGATCAGTGGGAGTAAGTTTATTTTACTGATTCTGTATGTTGATGATATTTTGCTTGCAACTAATGATCTTAGTCTTTTAAATGAGACTAAGAAGTTTCTCTCTAGTAACTTTGAAATGAAAGAAATGGGTGAGGCATCCTATGTGATTGGGATAGAAATATTCCGTGATAGATCACAAGGATTGTTGGATTTGTCTCAGAAAGCATATATTAATAAAGTTTTAGAGAGATTCGGAATGCAAAACTGCTCATCATTTCCAGTACCAATTCAGAAAGGAGACAAGTTTAGTCTCATGCAATGTCCTAAGAATGAATTGGAACGAAAAGAAATGGAAGCAATCATATATGCATCACTTGTTGGGAGCCTAATGTATGCTCAGACTTATATGGGACCATACATATATTAGCTTTGCATTAAAATGTTGAAAAGATACCAGAGAAATTTTGGTATGGATTATTGGAAAACTACAAAGAAAGTTCTGAGATATTTGCAAGGCACTAAAGGTCACATGCTTACTTATAGGAGGTCTAGTACCCTCTATATTATGGAAAAGTGTGAAGCAGTCAGTAATTGCTGCATCCACTATGAAAGCTGAATTTGTGGCATGCTTTGAGGCCATGGTTCAGGCTAAATGGTTGCGGAACTTTATTTCAGGGCTTGAATTGGTCGACAGTATTGATAGGCCACTGAAAATTTATTGTGATAATTTTGCAGCAGTCTTCTTTTATAAAAATGACAAGTATTCAAAAGGTGTTAAGTATATGGAATGAAATACTTTGTCGTTAAAGAAGAGGTTCAGAAACATAGAGTGTCTATAGAGCATGTTAGCACTGATCTTATGATAGATGATCCCTTCACGAAGGGATTATCGCCCAAGATGTTTACTGGTCAAGTATGTAGTATGGACATTATGTCAGCTAATGAATGTTGATCATTATCAAAATTATTGACTATTAACACTCTGAATTCAATGATGTTTAAGTTTCTGAAAATTATTCTGTTTTCAAATTTATGTATACATGCATGTATAAATGATTATTTTGAATAATAGGATTTGTCCCTAATGAAGACATAATAATATTATTGTGGGACATTATGATGTAAACTTCCATTAAAGTATCATATTAGGAAGAAGAGCTAATATAGTAGTACATGGAAGGAACTATGTCGATTTGATAGCATATAACCGCCATGACTCTTATTGGTTTTATTTCTGATCATGATTTATGATGAGACCAATGTATGAAAACTTTAGCCCTATATATGCGCATTATAATTGTTTTCATTAAATCATGAAATGTAATTTATGACATGAGCCAAGTGGGAGAATGTAAGATTTATCATTGTGGCTCATTTAAATTTGATTTAATGAATAAAGAATATAAAGATAATTGGTTACAATGGGAAGTTATTCAAAGGATAATTGTTATCTTTAAGTATTAAATAGTAATTGTTGATAAAACAATTATCTTTAATGCATTAAAGGATAACTGTTGATAAGTGCAGTTATCTTAATCGTAGTGGTTCAGTTTCTATAAATACAGATCTAGAAAACTGAATACCATCATTGTCTGCCCATGAGAGTTGTATCCAATCCCTATCAAAGAAGATACAAGAAAAAAAATGGTCAAGACTCTGAGAAAGCATTCTGTCATTAAAGGATTTTTCCCAAAGAATCTACGAGAGCATTCTACCAATAAAGATCTTCCGCAATTATGGACAAAAGTATGTTTATGTGAAACTCATGAATTCTAAAGATCATTTTTCATGTTCTTGATGTAATTATTATTGAACATGAATTATAGATTAATGCTTACATCATAGTGTTTAACAACTTATAATAAGCGTAAAACTAGTCATTTTCAATTGCCTTCAAATTGAAGAAATATCATACCGTGCGAACTGAACCTGGAAGAAGTACAACACAAGATGCCCATATCCAAAATCTTCAACGTATTCCCATTATTTTAGTTTACACGATGTGTCTGAACTTGTCTCTTCTCGTATATCTTGGATAGAGTCGCTTATTTTTTGTACCATTCGCTTAGACATATACTTATCATATTCGTTTCCTATTCGAGAGGAAGTGATACAATGAACCTCGTATACAAAAACAACAAAGGATAAGCGCGACATATATCCACCTCTCTCTCCTCCCCCTTTTGAATATGTTTTAATTAGTTCCCGTAAAATAATTTAACAAATTTGAAATCATTGTTTTTCATCCCTTAATTAGCATTCATTTTAAGACAAGTAAATATATATATATATATATATATATATATGTGTGTGTGTGTGTGTGAAATCAAAATTTGTTCATTTTACATTGACTAAAACATTTTTTTTTCTCATTCCTTCTTTCTTTTTTCAAGGCATGCTATATATGATTCTCTTTAAAAGATAAATATATTCATTGTGTGAGAATGTGGAGCATATCAAGTGAGAACTCTTAATTATTGTAGAAAATGAAAAATAACACAACTACGTACACATAAATGAATAAGATTTAAAAATAGTCAATGGCCAATAATTAAAAATGTCATGTGTATTTTATCTTTTAATTTTGATTTTTCAAATATAATTCAATAATCTATATTTATTATAATAACAAGATTTTTCATGTGAAATGCTTATCATTTAGCACTGTAACAATGGTTTCATGCATGGGAGGGAGCTCCGTAGAAATCCAAGCTATTTGAATTCAAATTGTATAAATTAGAATTAGTCATTGTTATAACTAAGAATATCTCTAATCTATCCAACAAATGGAGGGACTACTCTCTTCCAGGTAAAGAATAAGTGGACTTTGCCTTTAGTAAGAAAACATTTTCCATATGCATAACTAATAATCAAGCCCTAATAAACATGCTTAACTTATATAATCATTTATTAGATATGTTAAAATTTGTTGGCTTGGTATATTCTTATTCAAGATTAACTGATCACGTAGTTCATATTACATATGGAATTATACATATGTAAAGTATATATCCTAATTTCTTTAAGAGATATAAATTTGTCATTTTTAAAATGAATAACAATAAATAGTCATCTTATCAATAGTTAATTTTCAATACATCATCGACTAGTGACAGATCTAGGACCTTGTGTCAGTGGAGACAATTTATTTAAAAAAATAAAAAATTATAATTATTATTATAAAATTTTAAGATAAATATTTGCATTTTATTAAAATAAAAAGGTATATTTACTTACTCGTACATGTGAATTGATAAAGAGATTCAAATACATAAAATTAGATGGTACAAAATATAATATTTTAGGACAAATATTAGTGATTTCATTGAAATGAGGGGGTGCATTTGCCCACCCTCACGGACACATAGATCCGTCGGTATCAACACTAAGATTACTTATTTTATCTTCTAAAATAAGTTGTTCACTTTGAATAAGCCAAGTTTGATATAGATTTATGATGCTAACTGTGAAGATGCGTCTCTAATATCAATTTGCAAGCTATCAAGTTACTTAAAAAATAGTTTTTTGATAAGTTAGTTGGTGGTCAATAACTAATTGTACTTTCAATTTTTTTTTTTATTTTGGTAGTTTCTCTTTGATAGTTTATTTTTTTGAGCGCTGTATAAACATAGGAGTATTTCCTTATGCACGCAAGAGTGAGGTCTCATTCATGTAATCACAATGAGAGAAAGAACGGGATGTATGAGAGAGATAGAGTGAAACTAGGGGATCTTTGATGTTGTTATCTCAACACTGAAATTAAAAGACCAAACAAGATTCTATTTGTACATAGAGATCTTTTTAACTCTTGCAACATAATAGATCAATTTCGCTTTTTTTTGTGGGTGTAGGTCCTTTGTGATTGAACCACGTAATTGTTCATATTCATCTTTTATCCTTTATCTAGGTTTGATTCAATTTCTTTTCCCTTATTAGCTTTTGTATGCTTGCTTTTGTGTTGTTCCGTTTGCTGGTTTTGTAAAGTTGCAGGTGTTGAACGGTAACACTACCAAAGTTTTATTGATGTTTTTATTTGAATTAAAAAAAAAAGAAAACTGAACCTGAAAATCTAAATTGATATTTATATTTTTGCGAATGCAATATAAATTGTGTAGGCTACATTACTAATAAAATAATAGATAGACAACATAACAATCCTCATGAAGTCAGTTTTATTAATTTTTCACTTCAAGGTTCTTTTTCTCCTAATCCTCCAATTTATTTTTTCCTCCCAATCTCTAATTTGATAAGTTTATTTTTCACCTTTCTCACAGTCTAGAAGAACAGGCTGATATCTCTCATCTATCCAATATCACACAAATTATAAATACCATCCACAAATTTTATCCAAAGAAGAACAACACTACACAAAGGTTATAAAATTGTTATAGATGATGTTAATGGAGTTGGAAAATGTCGGCTTTGATCTACGTATTAAATGGCGAAGGGTTTATCATCAACATAACGAATTTCCCAGCAAACAAGTTGGTGAAAAATATACTCCATTCATTATAATGGAATCTTATTATCTTATAAATTGTATATTATTATAATGTAGTTCAAAGTCCAAGTGTGCTGACCATGATGAAGCAGAAAGGTATAATCATCTAATCTAAAGCACAGTAGTCATGGTCCACCAATATGAACATTACAGATCTGAAAACATGTATAAAAGCTATTAAGTATCAAATTATGTAAGATAGAGAACTAAAGCTACGTGCTGATATTTATTCCAGGGTTTTGATGCTCTAAGCTAGCTAGACGTGAAGTGATAATTAACTAGCTCTTGGCAAAAAAGAAAAAACATAGTCTATGAATCTACTACACAAGAGCAGTTCCTGATTCTGAATTAGAGGACTCTAATTAAAGTTCTGATAAAATTCAAGATTCTTCGGTTTCTTTTCTTTAGCGTAAGACCCGTATATAGCGTCAATAAAAATATATAGTTTCAATAAAAATATATAGTTTCAATAAAAAAAAATGATGTTGAATTCAGTGTAGTTAATTACAGGTATACGTTTTAGCACGAGTCATATTTTTTTTTTAATCAACATGAGTCATATATAGGATGTGAAGAAGAGCAATATTTTATATTCTTTCATAATATTATAATCTTCCTATTTAATACTTTATAAAAAAATAGCGAATAAAAAATAAATATACTTCACATTTTAAATAAAATTAAATAATAGTAATGTTTCCCTCACTGAATTAAAAATAATAATAGTAAAATGATATTATAAGAGAACTAAGATTCATCCATCGAAGAAGAATAAATAATCACAAGTCCAAGCATGTATGTATTATTGCATGTTGTTCGGATGAAGGAAGAACTATGAACAGTGAGTGTGACAGTGTGTCCAAAATGGCTCCCTTAACACAAGAAATACTGTATGTAGACTTTTTCAGGCAGTGTTCATTCATTATTGAGAATGATCTTTGGGAAGTGCCGATCTATATAGAAAAAAAAAAAAAACTGAGCTAGAGGAACTGGACAAGGCTAAGAATAGAATCCAAGGAAAAGATGGATATTAATAAATTAATTACAAAGCACATATTGGCATTGGTGGAATAACAGTGTAAAGGAGCACAGAGAGAGCTAGCTAGGGTTTCAAGGAGCATCTATTCCATAGTCAAGACAAAACTGAGTTTATTTATCTCTCTCTTTCCTCTTACCCTTCAATATACTATATATTATAATATAATAATATTAATATTAATATATACTACTATATAGTATAATATTACTTACTATAACTTACCTAAAACTTTTGATTTTACTTGCACCCCTTCTATTTCTCTAGTGCCAATGGCACTTTAGGGAGAGTCTTTAACCTCTTGCTAGCTCTTGAGGTCTGTTTGTTCCGGTTGTTACCTCGAAAAGGAACCTTTTTTTTTCCCAGAGGCAGCGCACGTGTGACCCAACACCCAATGCTCTCATCTCTGCCACCAAAATACTAGTAAACCCTAATCACATACAGAGACAGACAAAACATAGTGAAGCCCATAACTCCCCCACCATTCTCCTTGTTCCTAGAAATGCATGAATTTTACTGTCCAACATCTGTTACTTTCTAAGAGTTATCAACTTAATAATAAAGTATTCTAAACATTTAATCAACTTTCAGCGATAAAACGGGGTGGTCTTCTAGTATATGATGCTTAAAATAAGGAGAGAAAAATGTCGTTCGTGAGACATGGCAGTAATGATGGTGCTAATTTTGAGAATATGGGTGTGGAAAGAGTGGGAGTTTGGATGTAATGATGGGTGTTAGTAGAAGAGAAAGTAGATGAGATTGAGTGGTAATGATGGTTGAGTTAGTGTGTTCTAAGTACAAGAGGGCAAATTATTGTGTCCCAGACTTTTTCTTGAAAAAATGGATAAAATTTAGAACAAGTTTATGCATATTTATTAAATTGGTTTTTTTTTTTTTTTTATCGTGTTTTAGAATCTGAATCTAGGTTCGGAGTCCTAGAAAAACCACTCCACACAGCAAAAAGGCACAAATGAAAAAGAAAATTGAAAAGAGAAAAAAAAGAAAACAGAAAACCGTTCTCTTTTCCTACCTTCTGCAAAGATTGACTGATAAATTATCAGACAAGGTACTAGAGTTGCAGCAAAAACATGAAGAGAGAGAGAGTGCACATGCTATACAGCTGCAGCTGCTTCGTCTTGAAGCAACTATATATGTTCGAACCAGAATTTAGATATGCAATAATCATCAAACCCCACCGAAAATTCATGAATTTATACACCCTTCTACAACTCAAGACTGATCAAAGCCTTCAAATTAAGAGTAAACTAAGTTATGATTAAGCAAGAAGGAGAATGAACAGTGATGATCATAAAGAGAAAGTCGAAATTAAAAAAAAAAAAAGAAGAGACATAAACAAAAATAAAATAAGAAAAAGAAGAAAACAAAGATAACCGAAAAAACCATGAAAGTAAAACATTTTGTTAAAAGGGAGGGCGAGCACTGCCACCCCAATAACCCTCAGCCGGTAATTGAACTGAATTGAGAAGATTCTGAGGCACTCCATGGAAAAGAGATGAACTATTAGGATCTCCCACAAGTTGTTGTTGTTGCTGTTGCGGCTGTGATTGCGGTTGTTGCTGGGTTCCTGGGATTCCTGGGGATCCTAATCCTCCGGTGCCGGGAACTGGCACCGGAGTTTCCTCTTCCTCTAAGGGCAATCTCTCATAAGCGGCATTACCAAATGAAGCAGCCATGATGACAACAGGACCTGAAGCCACAAGGGGCCCTACCACACTTCCACCTACTACCTGTCCCTGTCCGCCAGCCAGATATATGGCTAGCCCTGACGCCGCAGGTGGGGCCGGTGGCGGCAGAAAAGAACCGGACAGGGACAAAATTTCAAACCTTCCATGAAGGGTCACAACCGCACCTGGCGAGGCCGGCTGCCGGAGCGTGACGTTGGTGACAGTGCCGCTGCCGCTGAGCACGCAGACACCGCGCTGTCGCCGCCTCGCGAAGGCGGTGACGCTCTCCATGATGTCGCAGCCGTTAGCGATTTCCATGACATGGGATCGGAGAGCGTTGGCGCTGTCTCTTGTGATGATAATGGGTGGTTTGGGCTTGTTTTTGGACCCTGCAGGTCTTCCTCTTGGTCTTCTCCCCATGTCACTCCCTCCTCCATCTCCTGACCCGGGTTCCTTGCCTTCCCCGCCGCCGTGGGGGGGCGTGGTGGCCCCGCTTCCGCCGCCGGCGTTCTCGTGGCGGTCTCGCTTCTGGCCGCGGCCATTGCCGGCTTCATCCTCGGTGTTTTGGTGGTTGTGGTGGGGCTGGAATTGGTGGTGAGGGTGTAAGTGAAGATCTCTAGTGAGAAAAGGTGGAGGGAGAGGACGTCCTTGTGCTGCTACAGGATCCATTTGTCACAACCCTAGATTTGGAGGCCTTGAACAATGAACACCTACAAGCCAAAAAAGGTGCAAGCAAATTGAAAGGGTAATAGACGGGAATATGGGATCTAGAAGGTGGTGATGGTTTTGGTCTGGTTACTTTGAGGTGTTGGGGAGCATGCTACTTAGTGCTTACCTTCAACATAAAAGGAAAAAGAGAAAAGGGAATTAAGGTCTTTTGCAAAACCCCACCAAAATTTGAGCTGAACAAAGCAGCATTTGGTGATGATGATCTCTATGAGTGGAGGGGTTTGGTTAATTTGATGATTGGCATCTGAAGCTAAGCTGCCTTTATGGGAGTAAGGGAGAGGTAGTTCAGGGTTTGGAGGGAATAAGGTAATAAAGAGTTCTAAGAAAGGGAAAAAGAGGGGAAGAGAAACGAGTTTGGGGGGGCTTTTGTGTTGGGTTAATATTGGAGATGGTGGTGCTATTTCAATTTATTTTTTTTGGCTTTTTAGTTTTTGCTTTTGGGGTAAACCCCATTTGGGTTATTACTGCGTTGTTGGGTTAGGGTTAGGTCGAAGGAATCGGATCGATGATGGATGATGGGTTTGATATTGGTAAGAAAGACAGCGTGCGCATGGGCGGTGAGTGGGCCCCACACTTCTCTATGAGGGCCCCATTTATTCAAGACTACCATGCTTTGCTTCCTCTCAATGTCTCTCTCTCTCTTAACCCAAGTTGTGTATGTGTAAGAACTAAGAAGTAACTAAGAACACTTGTTGTATTGTATCTCTATCCAAAAAGCCTGCAAAAAAAGAACACTTTGTGTCCTTCACTAATTGGCCAAAAACCTTACTCACTCCACAATCCTTAATCTTGCTGTGATCTCTCTAGCACCTTCACTTTCAGCCAGCCACCTCTCTCAGTCTCATCACTTTGCCTTTGGATCTCATTATTGCTTCCTCTGATGGTTCCCAGAATCGGTATACTTCAAAGTTCAGTCACATCCCGTGCTTCAAAACTTTCTTCTTACATAATATAAATATATAGTACATTGTAACCTTTCTCTCATTAAAATTTATCATTTCTTTTATAATAAAAAAAACATTGTAGTAACTGTTTCTTCTTTCTATGAGTCTACTCCCGAGTAAGATTGGAATTCAAACAAAATTTATAATCTATATTATATGTATCAATTAACTACTACACATATTAATATGAGCAATTTTTTTAACAAAGACCACATCTATCTTATAAAACTTATTCTTTAAATATTTGATGTAACTGCACGCGCGTATATATGATTCAAACTCAAAAAAGATTAAGTTAAAATCACTTCATGTTAATGAATATGTGTGTTTGATAGTTTAGTATGAGCAATTTAAATACACATATATTTTATATTAAAAATCATACATGCACAGCATATCTTTTGTACGACTTAGTATTTTATGTTATCATTCCATTATATATTGTTGTTGACCTAATTTTTAAAATAGTTATTAAAAAATTTAATAAATTTATTATACATATAATAATTTTGTAACTAAATGATAATACATATAACTCTTTTTATGAAAAAATAATAATATATAACTCTTTTACACTATATCAATGTATATATAAATATTAGAATTTTGATATAATATGCACATATTTTCATTATTGTTAGATTTTCAATAAAAACTAATAAAATGATATTAAAAAGTTTATAATCATTGATCCCGAATAAAGAAAACGCTGTACTAGGAGTTTCAAATGATTTCTTGAAGTACGACCTTGATGTGTTCTTCTTGTGAAACTTTATGTATTTTTAATCATGAAATAATAAAAAGAGTTGATTCATGATAATACAGCAGTTAATAATATCATCAACTACAAAAAATTTGACGAAATTAGTTATGATAAGATTTGTCGAGAGTTTTTTATTTATTTCTTTTTGGATATCGCAACTAAATATCTTATACTTAAAGGAGTCATAGTCAATTAAATACACACACTCACCAGCAGAAAAATATCTAAATATATAGAACGATTATATATATGACTTTTGGAGCTGCATGTTTTTACAAAAATGAATATTAATTTCTTCTGTTCAGGAAAATTATTCGTACCAACCAACAAAAGAATATACACTTCAATTTCTCTTTTGACAGTTTCTAACCCATAGCCACTGTAATGTTTGGAAAACTATGAAGTCAAAGAAAACCGTTTATTCAATTAATAGTTTGGAAAAACTGATATATAAAAAACACATTTTGACCGTGACAATGGCATAACTTAAAATTTAAAATTTAAGACTTTCATTACCTATATATATATATATATATATATATATATATATATATATATTACTTTGATTTTAAAACTAGAGGGAGTTTAATTTCTTTTGCCTTAAACTATTTTGTGTATTAAAAAAAATACTTAGTAGGTAATACATGCAATGAATGCACAACTAGTTTTTATACTGTTAAGTTAAGTGTTTAACTAATTAAAACTGCATGTCATATATAATAATTTTGTTAATTTTATAATAATTAGACCCAAAATATTTTTTAACATGATTTTTAATTAGTTAACAGTGTAAAATTTAAACTCGTTAAAAAATATATTGTGGAATATTTAAATTCTGCAGCTCAAATATTAGCAAGTAATTAAAGGGCAAATTAGCAAAGCATAGGCAGCAATCAGAAAAGCCAGTTATATTTATCTGTGAGAACAAAAATAGGTCAATCATTTGTCAATTCCCCTCCTTTACCAAACAAGACAATAGTGATGAAATGGCAATGAACAAAACCTCGATTAATTTCGGTTTTAGTATTTTATTCATCAATTATATTGAGTCTCCATATAAAAGAAAAACATACAAAACACTCCAAAAGGTTAGATCCTTGAAGGAGAACAGGCTAATTTTTCAAAACTGTCTGATTCTTAAATTTTATCCATTTTAGTTGGTTTATTCACTTGAATTTTACTGTAATTGACCGTCAATTAAGATGATTTCTGGTCAGACCTAACGGGTCCAGTCTCTTAAAAAAAATTGGGTTAGATTTTGGCAGTAATGAACTAATAATGGACAAAAGTGTAATAATAAATAAATTAATTGGAAGAAATAAAATATATTATATATCACTATTAATTCTCTCGCATATCTTATATTTATCACAGTCTTAGAATTTGACTTAAACATGTATAAAAAAATATCGGTTTATTTTGATAATATATGTGAAAGAATTCGGTGTGAATCCGAATTCATTTAGATTCCGGTGAATTTAAGTTCAAATTTATTAAACAAGAGGAGTAGATGATTGTATTTCTTAAAATATATTGCCAATACTCAAGAGTTTAATTCCTAAACATTATGTATAGCGAACACTTTAATAAGAAAAATAAAATTTTACTTTCATAATCTTTTCATTTCGAATATTAGTCTTCTATTATCATCGGTTAAGGAATATCTTGGTGCAAACCAAAAACTTTTATTCTTTGTGTGAAAAAAGAGTAATCAGCTTGATCAAATCCGAATTGGGTTTATATTTTAGATGAATTTTAAATTAACTGACCCGAGACTTAACACTAGTGTCATGTTTCATTCAACGTCAGCTAATTTAACCCCAAGTATTCAATCAATTTGATTTTGATTATACTAATTTAAATGAATCAACAATCTTTTTTAATTCCTAAAAAGTATATATAGTTCCCTTGTTTGTAGAGGGAAAATTATATAAGAAAATATGTATTAATAGTATAAATTTTTTTAAAATTATTATTTAATTATAAGATATTATATAAGATAAATTTGTTAACTTTGATAATAAAAGTCTGTTTAATTTATTAAAAATTTTGATATGAATAAAATAAATATCTTTATTTTACATTTGATTTGAAAAGGATTAGGAGACAACACAAATCAAATAGATGAAAACAAGATAAAATCTCTAATTTTTTTACTCAAAAAAATCATGAGATAACTTTTTTTTTCCTCAAGTATAAAGTATTAAAAAGACACATATATTCATATTTATATCTTCTTAATAACCAAAAAAAATAGAAATTAACCAACATAATTATCTTAAAAAGGAAACACCCATTTTTTAAATTCTAATCTCTCTCTTTTTTTATTTTGATAAACTCATTAAATTTAATATCAATTGTATTAAGATAATTAATATTTGATATTTTAATAAATTTTATATTATTTTATTTATATTGTCAAATTATATACATAATAAAAAATTATTCTTTAACTTGTGTTTTTGTCATGTCTTGTTCTTCTTATCTCACCTAATATCATAATTTAATGAATGAAACGAATTCTAAGAGTTTAGTAGTTTGTGTTAAGAATGCTTGATTGGACCTAGTGCTAAGGCCCATTTAGGGGTCGTGGATTAGTGATCTCAACTGCAAATAGAACATGGACCTTGTCAACTACTGAGATCGTGTAAGTTCAATAACTAGCAAAAAGGTATGTGCACTATAAATATAAAATGATTGTAGCAAAACAAGGTACACAACATTCTTGCTCTCTCTTTCCATTTACACTGTGCTCACACCTCACCTCATTGGTTGAGTATAACTTTGTGCATAATGATCATCTTCAAAAGATATTTTCTTCCATATAAATACATTAAGAGAGAGCTTGATCCAATATAAAATTACCAGCAATCTTAGTTGGACATTTGTGTTCTTGAACATCAGAACAATTTACACTAACAATATAAAATAATTATACATTGTCACTCAATCACAAATAATGATTGATATGATTTTTAACATGATTATTATAAAAATTAACAAACTTATATATTATAATAATGATTTATGTTAATACATAATTCATTAATAAATATTCAAAAGTCACATAAATATAGTTTCTAAATTAATTAACGGTATAAAAAACTTTTACACTAACAATATATCCTCATTGAACTCAAATTACATTTTATTCCTCTAAAAGATAATTAAATGATGTTAGTCTTTCCTCTATCTATAGATAGATTGAAAAAGAGAAAGCATGTCAACTGAACATTTTATTGTTGTGAGAAATGAAAACAATATATATATAAATCATTGAATCATATTTAAATATTAAAGATTAAAAAGTAAATAACAATTTTATTCAATTGTTAATGTGATCACTTACTAACTTCTAATTTTGAATATTTATTTATCTGAATAAATATAATTGATGTTTATAATTTTTATTGCTCACAATGACCAACACTTAAACCTTATACATTCTCAGTAATTTGTTTGTTCCTTTTCAAGAGTCGGTTGATTAACACGTACAAAGTACCACAATTAAATTCTAAAGAGTGTCCATGAATATTTTTCCAATGCAATGGAATAAAAGTAAAAACAGGCCAAAATGAAGTGTGTGTGAGAGACATGTGGGGTCATGGGAAATTGAAGAAGGGACCCACCACAGCAATTAAGGTGAGGAGAGTCAGGAACTGTCTTTAACTCTCACAAGAGAGCGACCATTGATTTTAGCAATTCTATCTCTTTCCTTTCTATGTGGTTTCAACCTTGTTAGGTTTGTGGGCTCCATTTTCTTACTTGTCCTTTCCCCATCCTCTAACTCTATCTCATTTTTTCCCTTAATAATTAACTTGTTATAAGAATTTTTCAAATATTTTTTTAGAAAATTGATTTTAATGTTTATGAACATGTCAACAAAAAATTTATGAACATAAAATAATTTTTTCCCTTAAAATTTAAGAAAATATTATTTTCTTTCTAATGTGAAGCTTATTATTAGGTTTCTAGTATCAACTAGACCAAGTAACTCACTTTCACTTAAAATTAATTTGATTGAGTTTTATTTTTTTTTAATTTTAATTAAGTCTAGCTCATTTAATTAGTTTGATTTAATTAAAAAAAATATTATACTTTCTTCTTATAAATATCTTTCTATTGAATATAGTTTTTTTGAAATATTTAGATACTAAATATGAATATTTCTAGAAGAATTGCAACCACTACATTTTTCAACAATATCTTTTTAATGT
>PYAF01002923.1:345916-357296 GCA_007407185.1 Glycine tomentella | reverse complement strand
TTTAAATATTTTGACTATTGAACTTTAAATTTATTTTAAAAATAAAATATCTCAATTTATTTTCATCTGAAGAAGTCATTTTTGAATTATTTAAATAAACTTAAAAAAATTTAAACCATGATCAATTTATTATAAAAAATAGTATTTTTTATGAACCGCATGTATATTAAAATAATAAGCTTATTTGAACCTAATATGACAACTATAGACAAGAAAGTTTCATTTCTAAGTATCGAACATAATTAAATATTTAAAATTTGATCTCTTAAAATAATTTTATATCAATTGATTCACGTATTCGGTAATATTATTTCATTAGTAATGAAATAAATTTTTTGAATGAATAATTGTTGACAGTGTGTTTATTATTGTATTTTGTTCGAGATTGTGTTCACTTAACCAATGATTTTGAGTGGGGGAGCACTTTCACTATAGTGGAAAGAGTCGTCTCCAATGGTGTATACTATCTATATTAATCATACTTGACTACAGGAAAATAACTTTTTATATAATTTCATTCCCAATCATAAAAATGTATATATTTTTCGCTCTCTTTTTATATAACTAAATTATATGCATATCCCACATACTTGTACAAGATTTTATTTTTCTTGAAAATGATCGATATATGTTTCTTCTCAAAGACATACTTCATTCGTCTAAAACAATGATCCATGTTTAAGATTTTTTCACACAGATAAAAAAAAAGAATTTCAAGAAAACTAACATTTATTAAGTAGCGATTTTACTAATGTATCTTTGTTCTCTCTTAATTTAATAAATATATTATTAAGTCATTTAAGATAACATTATTTATCATGGGACTAAATAAAAAAGTATTTAAATATTTTATTAAAAATAAAAAAATCAATCAAATTTTTTTTTTCAAAAACTAAAACTACATTTATTTTAAGAGTCCAAGGGAGTACATATCATTGATGCAATAAATGCATTCTTAGACAGCATAGTGAATAAGGATGGGTTAGAGGGATCAGACCCACCTGATGTTGACGAGGATGTCAGGCGCCGTTGGATGTTGCCCCCACGTTATGATGTTCACACGCTATCTTCCAACTTATCGCACGTGCATGCATTATAGTACTCTGCACTTAGCCCCCTCACATACACCTAACCTTTCTTTTACGGCTATCATCTCAAACTTTTTAAGACATAATAGCAAGAGCAACTTATAATCAAAAGGGAGAGTGAAAAAAAAAAAAACTGATTAGTTTGAAAGAACTATAGTGGAATGATGGTATTAGTTTGAAAGAACTATGGTCATAATCATGCAAGTAGAAATCGGGAGATTTTATTTAAGAAAGACAAAGTGAAGGCTAACTCAATTGTAGTGTTAACTTTGTTCGACACTATTAATTGAATTACTCAAATCATTCATCTAACTTAAATTGTCTTTCACAACTTGAATACCTCATTTGTGTTTACTGTTTTTGAATCATCGCTTTTAAAAGTAGGAGGGATCGGGGATAATGACGTAGTTGAGATTAAATGGAAAAAAAATCGAAGTAATTAATCTTTGTATCAGTTATGTTTTTGAGTTCAATAAATATAACTCAAAATCCCTATAAATGTTTGCTAAATATGAATTGGAAAAAGTATTCTAATTTCTCTAGGTTGATGTATTACAACAAAGAAAATTATACTTTCAAATTGACTTTGTATGGTCTAACAGAAAAAAATATACTTCACATGATACAAATCAATTTTTAAGGCTTAGACTAACCTATTTGAAGACCTTAATTATATGACTTTCTTATTTGAAGGTCTAATCTACCTCTAATAAACTAAGCTAGTCTTTGAAAATGATTAGATTAAACCTAAAAAAGTAGTTTGTGGCATATTTTAGTTTATTTTTAGTCTTACATTTTTCAAACAAGCCCAATGTATTTAAGTTAAGCATAACTCAATGAAAGATGATATGGTCTTGTTATAATTTTTAGGAAGAGGGTGCATGTGATAATGGTTTAAGGGTGGTACCATAATGATCTCTACAGTGAATATTTGGAGAAATAAAAAAATTGGGATCCCGTCATTATAGAACTTTTTAGGTTATACTAAACTTTCAAAACATATTAGACTCAAATTTGTTAGTGTGAACTATGTTAAGCTAAGGCTTACCAAAGCTTAACCTAAGTGTACTCCTAAATGTTTATTTCATATTAACATTATTGAATGCACAAGTACACACCAAAATCTTCATAATCTCATCAACAAATTTTGTTATGTATAATTTTGACACCAGATTATTTACACACGAAAAAAAAAAACACACGTGTGGTGAATGTGAAAATAATGAGGGAAGAACAACGTATCTTTTCTGTCACTTAACAACACCTTGGCTTGGCTTAACTCATGTTGCTTTGAATCCAATTCTTGGATTCCTCTCCCTCCTATTTTTTTTCTTTGGTTATATATAATTCTTGCTTCCTCCAACGTTATATTAAAAAAAAAAAAAACATTATAAGCAAGTGCATTACGGTGCCAGTATATCATTTGTCTTGTTCGTGTTTTACTATTTTACATTAATTATATGGATAATATTAAATGCAATAATCACATACCAAGCAGGGTCAATTAGTACTAAACTTTGAATGTGACTTGTTTTATGATTGCCCATATCATTCCACCACTTTAAATGCACTACTGACCCTGAACCAATTCACAATTGATCTTACTAACTTCTTCATTTCGTTTCATTTTACTTGTTAAATTTTAAAAGAAAAATCATCTATATTTTTTTAAAGTTTAATAAATATTAACTATTATCTGTTTTTTGTGTGAAAAAAAACATTTATTATCTTTTTAAGTATACTCTTATCTCTGCATTTTCTTAAATATTTTACATATTTATCTTAAACGAGAAAGAAATTTATAATAGTGAAAGTCATATCAAGAAATTTAAAACAATTTTAATATATTGTTTACATTCTTTATCCTATGTATTATTTTTATAAGTTAATGTTAATAGATAAATACAAAGTAATAATTTTGGGATCAGCCTTACAAATAGTTTACTTTTTTATTAAACACATTGATAGTTCCATCATTTTTTGAAGTATATATAATTTGGTGCTTAATAAATGCATCTAATGACAAGAGAAACTATTTCATTAAAAACACTTCATATATCTCTGTCATAATGTTATAGCTAGCTAGTATCCAATACTTTACTTTAAAATAATATATGACAGCATTTTTAATTTAAGTAGTGTTTTTTTTTTTTTTTTTTTATCTAGTTTTCATCACGTACGTGTCCCTACTTCCAAGATCCGTACTTTTAATATGGTTTTGTTATTTAAACATTAAAAATTAAATATCACATATGATTGTGTATAATTATTTTTGTTTATTATTTTTTTATCCTTTTCGTATATTCACATTTCAAAAATATACCTTAAAATTAAAAAGACAGTATTCTGTTCTAGCTTTCAAAATTATTTTCAAGGCAGTTTTGGACTTTGGTAATTCAGCAATGAAGAAAAGGACGTTATGTCTGGTCGTAAGGTCCTATTGGTGGAATATCCAAATCAAGGGATCAAGTCATGCAAGGTTTTGAATTTTGTTGTTTTGTTGTTTTTCTTTTTTCTTTTATCGAATTAGATTTTTGTTACAAAAATTGTTTTATTTTTTACCATTAACCAATATGATTATCAAGTTTGATGATTCGTTTCTAGATTTGTCCTTTTTTTTGTCGTCATTGAACCCTAAGGAGATATTATTAAAAAATGGCATCATTGACCTACAATCAAAGGTGCTGAAAATTAATGCAAAGGTGGATTTTCGACAAGATCTTCAAGGCTGCCTCGTTGAAATTCCATCACTGATCATTTCAGTATTTGAATATTAGCACATTTAGAGGAAATTTTATTGTCGTTCTATGTACTTCACGATTGGATTTGTTTCAAAGTTCCATAAATCTATCTTCTAATATGGATGGGAAACATGGGATCATAACTCATATTCTGATACAAGCGTCAATTCTATCACGAATTGCTTAGTGATATATACATTTCTCACACCACCTCATATCAGAAATATCACAATGAATCAATTAATTAAGAAATAGTAAATTGATCCCATAGAGTATGAGGTACAATCTCCAACCTTTATCCTCTATGTGTATCTTGTATATATTAGCTTGAACGTCAGAATCCTTGCAAGTATATATTTGGAGTTAACTTTCACACGTTTAAACATATTCCTTTCAAATATTCCATCTCAGGGAATTGATTAATGTTGAACAAGAATAATATGGATCAAAGAAATACTATAGCAACACTCTTTTTGAACTCTATCTTTTTTATAATTGACTAGAAGTTATACTAATTATTAATTTTGACGGATTTTACATCTAAATCAGGAGAGTGAGAGACATTAAATGAGAAATAGAATCTACAAAAATAGATGATTTTCAATAAATTTCAATTAATTATAAAAAAAGTGTTTCAAGAGATCATTAGACGCGGAATTGCTAGCATTAATTCCTCTATATATGAATCTCTAAAGATATGGGAAAGTTAGAAACAACGGGTTCGTGGAAAGCGGTTTGATTAAGAAATTCAATTGATAGAAAGGTGTGTAGCGGGAGAAAACACTTTCTTCTGGTTAGATATTTGGGTTGGAGAAGAAAATTTGAAAAAGGATTTTAATATACTATTTTATATTTTAGTAAAAAGAAGTCAAGGTAAAAGACATGAAAACTTGGAGAGATGGAAGGTCCGGTGGTGGGGTGAAAACTAAGATGGAGAAGACAACTCTTTCAATGAGAAAATAATTTATCTAACCAAATACTCAATTTGTCAATGTTGAAGAATTAGTTGAAGACCAAAATGATATTTAGACATGAAAAGCTGGCCTTATATGCGGATCTTCAGCGAAATCAACCTATAATTTGATCCTCAAAATAGGAATTTGACATGAAACCTCTCTAGCGTAACTTATGTCCTTAAAAATGAAAGGATTTTGCATGAAGGGGTAATGATGACTTGAAGACCTACTTATATGAGTATTACAACAATGCAAGCAATACTCATGGATGAAAAGAGATTATGCTTGAGGGGGAACATACCATGTGGAGAAGATTGACACTTGAATAGGAGATTAATTGTTAGAGTCCATGTAGAAGACTCATAACATTATGGGGGGCAATTGTTCCCTCAAGTAATTCTTTTTTTACTTAAACATCTTTAATAAACAATAATTTGTCTCCACGAAAATTCAATGTTGCCCTCACAAGACAATTGTTTTTTAAAATGAAGGTAAAGAGTTATGAGAAAAATATTATATATTAATAATGTAAAAAAATTATACCATCATCAAATTACAATCATCATATACAGTAACTTTTATGATAATTACTTTAAAATTTATATTACCATTAAATTATGATTGGATGATAGTGTAAAAGTATTTTACACTATTAGCGTATGATCATTAAGCTTAAAAGTTACAAGAGATAAAAGAAAAAATACATTGATATTTGTAGAAGGTAGTCGTAATTTACAAAAACTTATGTATTTTAGAATTTTTTTTTGTCATGAAATTATGTATTTTGTAAAAACTTATAATATTTATTTTATACAAATATTATGGATTTTTTTTGCCCCCACTAAATAAATTTTATGGATCCTCCATTGGTTGAAGTGCAAGTATAAATATGAAGTTTCTATCAATTTCACTTTATGCGATTTGTTTATAATCCATTGAAGATTTTTCAAAATTTTATCCATAATTTTTTCGATAATTAATATCAGAGTTGATGATGCTAAGTTGGTGATTGACTAAGACAAATGTTGAGACATAGCGGAATTGATTCATGCATGCTATTCATGTAAGTAGATCTTGTGTCGAAAATATATATATTAATTTTATTAACTAAAATATATGATTTTATATATTAAATGCAATATTTTATTAAAAATTACTATTATTTATAAACAAACTCATTTATCAAATTTAATAAGTTTTTCTAAATTCTACACCCGATCGAACTATGTAAAAAAAGCTTTAAAAGATTTGAACCTTTTTTTTTCCTTCTAAATATAGATTGTAGATGTCAACATATAATATGACATATTTCCACCTCTGTGCACAGAAGACATGAAATTTTGCGTTCTATATAGATAATTAATGAAATTATACACTTCCTCTTGTTTTAAATATAAAAAATATCATTTTATTTAATATTACTATCTTTAAAATATTATTCATTTATTTGAAGTTTTGATTCCATTAATTTTTATTTATTTCTAATGACAAGTTCTATGAAATGTAAGTTAGAAAAAAATAATTGTTAATTTATGTAATTAAATGTGATTAATTAATTTATTGTGAAACAATTTTTTTAATATTTGAGACGTGGAAGTATTCTCCTAATTTATGATATATATATATATATATATATATATATATATATATATATATATATATGGGAGGCGAAATGCTTCCTGCCTAGTTGTTTAATTTGATCCTATCAAACATTTGACCAATTTATGATGTGTGCAATATATGGATGTGGCCATGTTGATAGTTGAATGAAATCCTATAATTAAATATCATTAATGTGTATTTCGTCGTCATCCAATAATTAAACAAGAAACTTGGCCTCTTGGTGTACCAAATTAGTTAAATGAATAGGTCAATCCAAAGGAAAAGACAAGAATTCTAAATGATCCCTTCCTTTTTTTGTGTTTTTCTTCTTGAAAGAAATATTAATTAAAGAAATATAGATTTTTAATTTTATCAAATTTTTCTATAAGACTGTATAAAAAATTCACGAATTACTATGTCAGTAACAGAATTTTATAAAAAAAAAATATTTAATATCTTTAATGTATTTTTAAGGGTCTTGTTAAGGGTTAAAAAATTATCATACATGATTATATCTAATTAATGATAGTGTAAGATTCTTTATTGTCTATGCATAGAATATTTATTTTTCCCCTTTCTTTTTTTATTAAAAAACCACATTAGAAACATATTGAAAATTATGATAAAAGATAGTAACTTTTTTAAAATATCCTTTGAATGTATAGAAAAATATGATACGTATATATATATATATTAATAACAATTTATAATAATAGAATATTTGCAACTTTTTAATTAGTCAATTAGTATTGATACTTTTTCTTATTGTTATAGAATGATTTAATTAAATAAGAATCTAAATCAATAAGTGGTTAGTCTTACAGATATTATATTTTGTCTATTTCAAATTTAAATTTGAAGATGAAAAAAAAAAGTAATTTTGAAAAAAGAATTCTGCTAAAAGTAATAAGTAAATTTTTTAATTAAAATTAATTATTTAATAAAACCGATGAAAATGTAAAAACAAAAAACCTAGCAGATGCAGCTGATAGAGGATAAAAATGGTGAACATATGGAAGAGAATAGCACAAGAAATGGGAGAAGTATATTTTGACCGAGTGCATCGTTTACAGTGCTGTAGGTTGAATGGCTCACCAAGGCGTGTGGGCGTGAATGAATGAAATGTGCTCTCTAGAGAGTGTGTAGAAGCAAAAGCATCAGAGACTGAGAAGTGGTGACTGAGAGTGAGAGAGAGAGAGAGAGAGAGAGACTAACACCACACCCAACAGCAGCACCAGTGGCCTTTCCGTGCGCTTAGGGGCCCAATCATATGCCTCCTTACTGCTTCTTGTATTGTCATTTCTCATTTTCTTATTGCACTCTGCAACTGCTGAAAGAAAGAGACAACTTCTGAGGGAGTGTCTCTGTCATCACCATCTTGTCTCTCACACTATATAACAAATTAATGCACGTACTCACAACGATTTCATATGCAAATTAATTAACTCAGACTCAGAGAGCCATCCAGAAATTTCAATTCTTGCTGATAAGGTGAAATAATCTTGGTGGTAAAAATTTCCATCTTCAGTATGCATGATGATATGATAAAGTCTAAGTAATATAAGACATTTGAACTTAAGGATCATAATTGAATTTGAACCTAATAATAAATGTGAGTAAAAAAATTATGGTAATTAAGAGGTGACACATCAGAATTTGAGTTTCAACATGCTTAATTACTTTGATATCCACTTGTCTTATACTTATATTGAGTGTTAGATAAAGTTATATAATATAATGCTCACACTTAACATCTGATAAAGTCATTAGTATTGTATCGGTTAGAGTTTTTTGTTTAAACTCCATGGGTTATGAATAAGAGGCGGTTAACAATTCAAAATAGTAACTACTCATAACCGCTCTTGGGAAAGGTTAGAAAAATAACTACTCTCAACCACTCCGATAACCAACGGTTACGATGGTTTATCGCCAAGAGTTGCGATGGTTCATCGCCAAGAGTCGCGATGGTTCATCGCCAAGAGTCGCGATGGTTCACCGGGAACTCTTCAACAGGGTTGTTTGTTGTCTATAAATAGACACAGAGACAATCAGAAAAATAAGGAAGTAGAAAACTGATAGAGTTTTGATAGTTAATCTTTTCTGATAGTCTCGCTTAGACACTAGTGCATTTCGTATCACATAACTCTGTGGTTCCTCAAGCATTGTCTTTGTTCGTTTGGGCTGTTGATTTGAAGTGCCATCAATCTTCAGACGTTGATCCGTTCTATCCTGGGAGACAATTGTTCATCAACCTTTGGCATCAATTGGAGGGAACAAATTGTCTTAAGGAGACAACATTATTGGGCTCGGATCTTTTCATCTCTTTGCATCTGTGTCTGATTCATAATTATCATACAGATTCTATTTAAATTGGTTTTTTGTACAGTTGAAGTAGATTATATTGTTTCTCTTGACTACTCAGATTCTGACCCTTGTACAATTGGATATATTCCAATTCTAAATTAACTAATAGTTCCAACAGTATCAACTTATCTCATCATATTCCCCATCTATATTAAAAAAAAAAAAAACCTTGTCATTTGTAATATAACTTGGGAATATGTATTCATCAGATTGAGATTATGTTTAAAATATAGTAATTCAAATTGAATAAAAGTTTATTCATATTGATTTAGAAAATAAATTCACTTTAGTTCTTGTTAAACTTTAATTACTTCTATCTAATGTGTTTCATTTTCGGCAATACACCCAAGTTTATGGAAGAAAACTTGAATATAATCATTGCAAAAAACATCCTTAAGAAGAGATGAAAATTTTAAGTGTGTTTAAACCCCAAATCAAATATTAGATTTATATATATTCGTACCAACGGGTCCAAGCCTATACGGATATTTTGGTATTCTATGACCACCAAAGAGAAATTAAATAAAAAACTAATTACAATAGTTACAAAATAAAAATCCTCAATTACCACTACTTGATTGTTAGTTCATGTTTTTTCAACTCCATTGGAACTTTAATAAAGTTGATCAACTTTACACTACAAGAAAAGTGTTGTTTAGTATTGACCAAAAGTCGACTCTGAATCCCAAAGGCCGAGCAAATTTGTCCATAGCAGTAGTGGTGGATGCTACAAAACTCAAAGCAAAATATCAGTGTCCACATTTTGATCAATACTAAGTTGCCTTGGCTTGGTAAAAAAAATTGACCCCATATTTAAAGCTAACTTTTAAAAAATGTGGTTTGACATTGTGTGTAGAGTCCATGTGGTGGATGCTAAGCCGGCAGAACAAGTGTCGGCTTAAAGTTAATATTTAAAATCTTTTAAATTTGATTTGACTCCAATTTTAATGGTAATAATTTGAGTTAATTTGCTAGTGATCAACTTTTAAACTAAAAAAGGTGTGTACAAAAATAATAATTGAAACTAGTGAGATATTTGAAACCCTTAAACAATAACTGATTGTAGAGTTTAGATTGATTCAAATATTTGCCAAAAGGGTAGACCATACTCCATGTATGAAGCATTTCATGAGGAAAAGCCATGTGGAGCATGAGGGGTTCTTGTCACATGGTTGTCGAGGTTTGTTTTTACTTCTTGACCACACAAAGTCATTTTGAAAAATGTTTTCTCTATTGCCATACATCTACCTAAAGTGACTAAATTAGTTCTTGCACCTACTGCTTTAGCATACATTCATAGGGATTTGTGTTTACTAATGAATATTAAAATTAGAATTGGCACAAAGGTTGATTAATTTATTCTTTTCTTCCCGCGCAACTTTTATTTTCAAAAGTGAAGATTATGGAATGAAGAGCGCACAAGGTGTTTCAAATGGGAGCAAAGGAATTGAGTTAGGTAAAAATAATTTATTGTAAATGAATTCTAATTAATTTGTATTTATTTTTAATTTACTTAAAATATAAAAGAACAATATATATATATATATAAAGGTAAGAAGTGATATATTTTAGTTTCAATGACATTTTGTTGACTTATCCGTATGCTAACATTACTGTATTTTGAGTTTATAATCGAAAAACTTGTTAGATATTTTTGTCGCAAATAATTCAAATGAACATTAATAAAAATATCATTATTTCTATTAAAAATTCTAATAAAGAAGATTGAACATCTATCTCCTGATTATAGAAATATTAAATTCAAAAGAAATATGTATATATATATATATATATATATATATATATATATATATATAATAGCTAAATTCTTTAAGTACATGCTGCACGCATGGAAGGGATCTAACGAAGTTCAGATGTGGATGCAAAGGTAGTTAAATATGATTGTAGATTAATTTGGCATATATAAAATTAGGGTGTAGATTTTTAGTTTTTTTTTTTTTATATGTAGGAATAAAAAATAGTGTCAGGCTTATGTACTCTTAATCAATTAAACCAGATATCTTCATTAGACTTTTAGTTTTTAATTTTATAAGATGAATGCACACTATATTTAATTAAGTCATTTAAAGAATTGAGGCCCAAGTTTAGTATCGATGTCTGTTATGCTACTAGCTAGGATCTATGTGGAAATCTGCAATATTTATTTAAATGACGCGACTTTCCTTTTCGAAGGCTAAACTTTTTTGCTTTCTTAATTAATTGTAGTACACTAGTACGTTGTGAATTTGTGAAAAATACATCTCAATGGATAAATTATAATTTTACTTTTTTTATAATTTTAAACTCATGATTTTGATTTTTTTAAATTACTTTTGTCCTTTCACTAACATTAATTTTGATGTGACTTATGTATAAATTATTGGGATGATACTTATATAACAAATAATTAAATAAAATGAAAAATAAAAAAAATCTAAGTAAGAGTTGAACTCGTGAATTTTTATTAAAATATAAGAAAATAAATCATCAAGCTACTTATTTTGTTTAATTAATTTTATAAAAAAATTATATATATAATTAGTCAAAGAGTTATTAATTTTTTAAAATTATAAAAATTTATAAATTAAAAAAATTTAATATATAAATCTTTCTAATTTTATTTTATATC
>PYAF01002923.1:321925-345816 GCA_007407185.1 Glycine tomentella | reverse complement strand
ATTTTGATATAATATTATTTTTACACTAATTATATAAATAATATATTATTCAATAAATTAATATGTAAATTATAAGAACGTAAATTTATTTTTAATATGTAAGTTATTTTTATTCTAGTTACATAAATTAATAAAATTTTAATATTTAATTTTTTAGGAAACTTATATGTTAATATTTTCATTTTAATTATAAAAAATATTTAGTAAAAGAGTTTTTTTAATACCAGTTATATAATTCAAGAAAATTATATAAATATTATGTAAAATTGTTTTATGTAATTTATAATAATTATGTGTTAATATATATTTATAATAATTTAAGGAATTATTATGAATTACATAAAATAGTTTTTTAAATAACCTATATATTAGTTTATGTAATTTTTGAAAATTGTAATAAAATAAGAACAAATTTGTATATATAATAATTTATTAATTTATATTAAAATAAAATTTGATAATAAAAATAAATACATGTAAAATTAACTATTAAATATTTTATTTTAATTTATTAATTTTTAAAAATTTAATAACTCTTTACTTAAAATAGAATTTATAAAATTAAATAAACAAAATAAGTGTCTCAGTGATTTATTGTTTTTTTAAATAAAAATTTATAAGTTTAACTCCTTAAAATAGAATTTATAAAATTAACATTTAACTTTTGGACGATCAAATTATAGAAAGATTAAATTTGTAATTTAGTCGAAAATAATTCTGCTGACTTGTTAATTGGAAATCATTCATTAGATAACTGCAAATTTTATGCGTGCATTTAAATATATTTTTCTGTGCTTATACGTGTTTTTTTTTTACAGCAATGCTAATACGTGTTAATAACGTGTTTTAATTTCCCCTCCTTTGGCTTTTTTCCCCCTCACCCCACCCGACCCATCTTGGCATATTTCATTGTGATGATTTCTCATCCGGAATGGTTATAGTAACTTGTATGATTAGTAATAGACTCATAGCTAGTGGAGCATTAAATCACTTAGTCAAGACTCAAGTGGTTGTGACAATTATTTTTTAAGATTAATTATAGTTTTAGTCTTTTCTATTAGGTAAATTTTTTGTTTTAAATTTTTTTAGTTAATTAAGTCTTCATTTTTAAAATCAAGTAAACTCATTCTCTTTCTCAATTTTCTTTCATGTAAATCCTTGATTTAATTATATATTTAATCCCTTGATTATAATTAAATATTCAATTAGATCTTTTAATTATTAAAAAGTTCAATCAGATTCTTTAATTATTTGAAAATTTTAATTGAGTTTCTCAGTTATTAAAAAAATTTAATTAAGTTCTTTAATTATTTAAAAAAAAAGTTCAATTGATTTCCACAATTATTAAAAATTTTAATTCGACCCTTTAATTGTTTAAAACATTACAATTGAATCTAAGAAATCCTTTTAAAAATTTCTATATTTTATGATGTAAAAGGACTTAATTTTAGTGTTTTAAATAATTAAAAACCTAATTAAATTTTTAAATGATTGAGAGACTTAATTGTAGTGTTTTAAACAATTAAAGAATTTGATTGAAATTTTTAATAATTGAGGGACCTAATTAAATTTTAATTATAATTAAGAAATCAATTTTATAATTAATCCTAAATCCTTATTTATAAATTTTAATCACAATTTTAACAAATTAAATCAATTAATTTTTTTATTTTTACTCGAAACTCGGTAACCGGTAACCACAATTCAAATTTCACTCCAAATTAATAAAAAAAATTAAAATTTCTTCTATCCAAACACTAATTTTATATCATATAAAATCTTTCATATTTCAATAAATTTTTACTAATATTTTTGTTTCGGGCCATATTTTGCCTTTATTTAGCCGCTATGGACTTCTCACCACCTAATTAACTACCTTTAATCTCAATTAAACTAACATTCTCGACCGCAAATAAGCTTCCAAATCAAAATTGCTACACCAAGCATCGACCAAATTCAATCCCCCAACTGGCTTCGACCCTTGGCACATCAGTCATGTGCTCAAGTAACCAACTTGTTATGTCAACTAAATGTCTAACAACATCTTTAATGTTAGATTTTGAGTTCAAAATTTAAGAGTATATTTGAATTGAGTATTTTAAAATTTTAAGAAATTTAAAATTCAGGAAAATTAAAATGCATCAATTAAAATTCTTTTATTTTCAAAATTGTGTTTAGAATTTCTTCATTTTTAAAATTTTGAACCTCATTCACGAAGAAACATTTAAGGTGGATGATGTCTTGAGAGTAACAGAGGTCGGAGTACGTCAATGATTGAGATGGAGCAAAAAGTTGTGCATTTAAAGCTTCTAAAAAAGAAGAGAATTTTAATTTCTCACATTTTAAAGAGAAATTCAAATTTCACATTTTTAGTTGTTTAAAATTCTCTTTTAAAATTCTAAAAATTTAAATTCCTCATATATAAATATCCAAACAGTGAATTTTAAATTGAAGAATTTTAAATCCCCTAATAAATTACTTTTTCCAATTAAAATTCTCCATCCAAACACACTCTAATATTCATTCTATCTCTCAATAAAAGAGGTGAAGAGATCTCAAATATGAAAAATGAATTATTATAGAAGATCCCTCAAGATATGTATATTGTTCAAAACAGAATAAATTTTTTTTCTCTTTTTCTCTTTAAGATCTCAAAATGAGATATATCATTAAAGAAAAAAAGTAAAGAGATCTTGAATCCTATGTCATATTATAGGGTCCACCAAAAAAATAGTCTAAGATCTTAATTTGTGATCTATCACTAAAAAATACTATAATAATTGAATAATTAATCTGTGTCAAATATCAAATGTATGTTTGGATTAACATTAGTAAAATTAATTTTTATAATTTATGTTTGAATGTTTTACTATATAATCAAATTAAGAATAAATTCAATATAAATTTTAGATCTAACATAAAAGTTATTCAAATTGTTTTAACCTAAAATAATTCTGATTTTTTTTTCTAAAATGAAAACAAAAATATATTTAAAATTAATTCTAAATAGGTATTCATTCACTTTTTTTTGTACACTTTCATCCTAGTTGAACTGACTTAGGCATCAGTTCTTGAAAGTGTACCATTGCCATTTGCTCCGTCGAGACTGCGGTTGTGTTCCATCGTCATTCCCAGCTTGTAGCCTCTTCGTTACCACTTAATTATTACAAAGAACCTACGATCCTTCCACCGAACAATTTCATATTTGGAATTTATTGTAAATCCCAAATGTTTGGATAAAAAGTCAAACAAAAATTGAGAGTCTTGAGTAACAAAAATTGACCACGACACCAAATTTACCTAACTTGAAAAATAGAAAAACCTAAATAGTTAAAAAAATAAGAAACAAAAATCACACATTATACACATAGAAAAACTAGTACAATTAAGCTAAACTTATATTAGTGACTTGTTGACAAAAAATTATGTTTTTTTTTCTTTGATTGAGTAATTTTATATGCATAATTGTGAATTTAGTTGATATTAGAAGTGATAATTAGGTAAATTCCATATCAAACTTAAGACTTTATAATTGAAATTTTAAGATTTCAGGTAGAGTTTTCTTAAAATCATAATCTTCAAACCTGAAATCAATGTCTGCGTAAATTTACACACCGACAAGTATTAAAAAATATTGTTGACATAACTTTTAATATGATTGTTGTAGAAGTAAATTAGATCATCAATAAATAGATGATAGTGTAAAATAACATAGGTAGATTATAACGCTTTTAAAAAATAAAGATTATGCCGTCTAGCTAATTTAATTTCAAGATGCTTATATCCTCGACTAATTCACAAAAAATGGTTATATTCATATATAAGCAGGTTCAATTATTAAAAACATATATACCAACAAAACCAGATGATGCATAGTGTTAAAATTTGTATATTACATAGATAGTGATTCAAAGGTGCCTGATTGAATTGACACAAGTATATATATTACTTTTTTGTAGATCATATTAACTTTAATGGTTAGAAGAAGAAGAAGCAACCCAACATAAATATATATATATATATATATATATATATATATATATATATATATATTCTAACAGAAATACTAACTGACACATAAAAATATCAAAACAAAAAATTTCACCGTTAATAAGTCTCTAGAAGACTTGATAAAATGTCAATCATTAATCAAAATATCTAATGAAGAACACACAAGAGATACAAATGTTATAGAAACACATCAATAACTTTCAAAATTGTAAGGGCAGCAAATATGCATGCATGACCCTTGATGCCATTTTAACCACATCTCGATAACATCAATGATGAGTTCATCAATGTTGAGAGCTATTTCAACTCCTTTAATTAAACTTGAAAGAAAAATAAGAAGATGATGAGAAGGAAAAATTATAAACAATTTGTGGAGATAGCTTAGACAAATGGTTGAAGAATAATATAATTTTAATTAAGGGGTCACTTCCGGAAGTACTGGCCCGTCTTCTTCTACCTCTTCACGTTACTTTCGTCCTTCTCATCACATTAATTATATCAATCTCTCTCTTCTATAAGATGTGGACAAGTTGAAAAGAACCTTACTATTAGAAAAATAAAGTGTGATAACATACCAAACCACCCCGTCTTTTTCTTAAGAAACAACCAAACAATAAATTAATAAAACTAATTAAGCTGCTAGATTAAAATAACACACACAATAAAAAGCATCGCTTTCGATCTTGCAGTCAACGATTCCTTCACCAACTCACTTCCTAGGTTCTAAACTCCAAGTTTCTTCTTCACCAATGTACAATATGCAACCCCCTCCTCTTCCTATGCCTCGCCAAGTTCTTCTCTAACCATCAACAGGTTAATCATGCTCCTCTAGGGCCTTGTTTCAATAATTTTCTATATAAGCATTTATAAAAGAAAAAATAAGAAAGAAGAATGAAATACATTTCTTCTATAAGTTAAAAATAGTTTATGCTGCAAATGATATATAGATTGTTGGGTGTCAATATAGTTAAGATTTTATTCTCTATTGTGATATCTTTGTATAAGTTTTAAAAATAAAAATAGTTCATGCATGAATTAAAATAAGCCTTTTGAATAAACTAAATGATGTTAGCTTTAAAAAAACTAGTTTTAACTTATGCTCAAGCTAATATTAATTTATGGGAGAAACTTTTTTTTTTTTTCTTCTCATCTTTTTACTCTAAATACTAAGAGAAACTTATTCAAATCAATAGGACCTAATAAATATAACATTTATTCCCTTTCAAACTTCGGCTTATTTTAGTCATATAGTCACCACTTATCTCAAAAAGACAAATTAATCAAAGAATATAGAAGTGCACTATTCTTTTATTTTCCTGTACTAGATTTTAGCTGTCATATCACTTAGATGATCCTTGCATTATAGGACGTTAATGGAACTCTAGTGATCAGTTTAGTTAGTCAAACATACTTATAGTGTATTTTTTGGTAATGATTACAAACTTGATTTTAAATAATCCTAATTATGTAAAATTAATTTTGACTATAATTATGTCTGGTTTGAAGTTTATATTTGCAAACTTAAAAACAACTTTGTGGTAAAACTTGATATAAAATTCCCATATGAATATTTTGTTTTTTACTACTCGATCAAATCTTAAGATACACTTCTTCCAAGTTCCAACACAATGCTAGATTGTGTGTAAAGAAAACTAAGACAGCTTGACAGTTTGTATGATCTGTTGTTTGGTCTTTCTCACTATATAGAAATAGTATCATTTTTAGAAATGAAGTACCTAACAGTAAATATATATTTTATTTGATAAAATTCAGGTCTTAGTCATGACTAAATGCAAAGATGAAGGGTTTTAATTAAGTTCTTTCTACAGTGGTCAACAAATCCTTTTATATGCTTGAAGAGCTTAGAGTTAGAAGGTTTACATGTTTCTTTGGCTGATAAATAAACAATTAAACATGATTGTATATCTATTACAAAATTCCATTTGCTGCTTCCATAACCAAATTTAAGGAGAGTATGTTCGATCTCTCAAGCATGTTATAAAGAACCTGCTTTGGCTAATTCACACAGTTATGGAACTTGATTGATTAGGATAATTAGGTAAAGGCTGACGAATAATGGAATTACCAATTACTTTTGTGCCTTGTATGACTAAGAAATAACTTTATATTATATTTCTAAGTAGTAACAGATGACACAAACTATTTTAATTGATTCAGCAGTGCTGGCAAACCTTTAATCTGTGTGGACCACTAAATAAGGTCATGTCTATATATTAATATTATAATAATGAAAGGAAAAGAACTTACATCTTGCATGCATTTATAGGTATGATGATGTGATAGGCATTTCATTAGTTTTGGTGTCTTATTTTTTTATTTGATTCATGTTTAGGGAATTTATATTAATAATATCCCGTTCACAAATAAAGTTTATTCTTCTTTTTAGTAAGAATTCCACTATATAAACTAGTTGTTGAAGCATTCCCCAGCTTTTACATAGGCTTTTTCACCAATGAAGCAGTTTAAACATAGAGATGCGTAAATTTCCAGCAGCGCGTACTGTACAACATCGATTTGCCATATGCAAAGATCATTGAAAAAGGCTCATATATAAACCTGAACTGAACTCTAACTAGCTTTCTTTTCATTTTCTCTAATATTGTTGAACCATGCAACTATTTCTTCTAGTGTAAGCATCAATTTTATCTGAGTACTTCACAAATGTTACTTTAGCTTCAGAAGATTGACCCAAAGTCAAGGGTTCCAAACTCTATCACAAAACAAATTCAAATACCGTTTGCTTCTCCCTTTTAATTACCTTAAAATATAAATCATGTGTGTGTATGTGTGAACATGTGTGTTTTTTGTGAATAACATTTAGGTCTTGAGAAAGACATGATCATCCCTTTAGGAAAGAAAAAGAAATTAATAACAAGCCCTTAGAAAAACCTGTTGAAACATCATGGTACTAGCTAGTGCAACAACAGCAATATAAACTATGGTTATCTTAATCAACTTTTTTTTATATAAATTAAACAAATGGAACCCACTATGTAGTCTTGATTAAACAATTAATTGTTAGTAAAGTTAATCCATAGGGTGTGGACCACTTCCAAAGAAAAAAAAATTTAACTGTCAATTCCATGTGAAGGGCACCTATTGCATCGAAGTTAGCTCGATGGTGCATGTTCTCACTCTTTTACAAGCCGCTTTTCACTCAAAGTGGGTTGAGATTGTTGCACACACATCTCTTGTCTTCCATGGAAAGCCAATCCAAAGCTTTCAAACTTATGTTAATTAATTAATTCAAATCCCCATTAGCACCCCCCATTATTTTAAGGGCTAAACAACCGACCAAACTAAAGCGTTCATGTGACGGATTATGATAGATTTGGAACCTTTCTTGTCATCATGCACCTGCTTAGCTAGTTTAACCTCTTTCCAAATGGAGTTCTACAAACGATTGGTGGCATAATGTCAACGATTTTGCTTCCATTTGATTGGTGGGTGCATGGTCCGTAGTGAGGATCTTAAGTTGTTTCCATTTTTCTTGCTGGATTGAAGATTATGGATGTCCTTTACCTCAATCAAAAATTAATTATGTTTGTGATGTGTAATTATTGTTAATTTTAAAAAATTTTACTTTCGTTAAATAAATTGTTCTTACACACGAGATTTACACCCAACATATGTACTTAATTTAAATTATTTTTTCTTAATTGGTTATCTATATGTAATTTTAATTTGAATACATTGAATTCTTCAGTACTAAGGCCATATTTATTGTCGGGTCAACATTATTAATGAGCTAGCCTTGCGGTTTAAAATCTTAATTATCCTCATTCAAGATTTAAATTAATTAGAGAAAGGACAAAATTTAGACTATAATTGTCTTTAGTGTTGTTCTTGCATCGGAACTGAAATTTCAGATGGCTAATCCGCATAATAAAAAAATTCATTAAATATCAATGCAGAATATGTACTGAGAAAAGAGTTCGACTCTAATTGAAGAACTGCATCAAATTCACATGCAGAATTCCATCTAAATTGAAGATATAAAATTGATTAAATGGTTAAGAAAGAAAGGAAAAAGAGAAAGATTATGAATTTAATTTCATTTTTTAAAAAATAAATAAATTAACAATTAACATTTGTTGATAAAAAAATCACATCTAAATTTTTTCTATAAAAAAAAAAAAAAACAAAACTAATGGTATCCTTGAAAATTTAAGGAGTTTGATATTGCTAATGAGAAACTATATCCCCCTATCTCTTCTTTGGTATGCCTAAACTCATTCAACTATTGTTCTAAAAAATAATTGCATCAAAATCCTTATATTTCTGAGTAACATAAGAAAACATTGTTTAAATTAAGGTCAATTCTGATGCGCCTAGTACTAATGCATCATATAGAAATATATGTACAACTTTAATTTCTTTTAACAACATATGTACAACTTCAATTAAAATTATACAAGATAGAAAAATTAAGAGTATAATTTTGATATAGTATTATTTTTTATCAGTATAATCTATATTTTTATCAAATTATTTTATACTATTAATATAAATATTTTTAAGTTGTGTACTATTTTTTAGGGTATAAGCTATAATTATCTTTTATTATTTTTATACGTACTGAATTAGGTAAAATCATTATTAGCAACAAAGCTATTCTAAATATGACTTTTAAACAATTGCGACGAAAGTTAATAATTTATATTTACATAAAAATACCATTAAATGATGATGTAAAAACAATTAAACTGTTATATTCTAATTAAATTAAAAAGAAAGTTAATGATCTTCTATTTTTAAGTAAGTTTCATTGTAACGGGTCCGCAGAAAATTTACCAAATGACAGATATGAGATATTATATTAATTAACCTATTGTGAAATCTAGGACTAAACGAAAAAAGAAAAAAGAAAACACCCCGTACTATATATGTTTCGTGTATCGTAGTTTAGAAAAAGGAGTGGTAGCAAAACAATATATTATTCATTTGGAGATGAATTTTTATATTTATATTGTATTCTTATTTATATATAAATTATTAATATAGGCTGATACGCCTAGGAGAAAAAAAGGAAAATAGTAGCAGCTTAAAGAATTTAGTTCCAACATATTTGGAAGTGCATGCAATTATAGAACTTAGAAACTTCTGTGGCAAATTTTAAAAGTACTAGTAATAAAATTGAACATTGTTAGAGCTTAGGGAACTTACAATAAACGCTATATATTATAATAAAGGAACGCTTCTATGACACATTGGTGTTTGATATCTATGAGAAAAGGAATTGTCTTTAAACAAATACATTTTGTAAGAATGATTACTTAGAATGACTCGGCAGGGTTCTTTAATGCATTCTAGTTTAAGTTATCAATGAAAAAGTGTTTTTATTTTTATTCAATAATTCGTTTTCGCCATTAAAATTTCTATTTTGGAAAGGAATGATTGTTGGTAGAACCTAAACAACTCAAATAGATTAATGTCTAAGATACTAGTGAAAGTGTCACAATATCGATCGCGTATCCTGCTTTAGGTAATTACTTAAAAAAAGATGTCGATTAAGCCACTTGAGATATAAAATCCATCGTTTAACAGAGTATGTTTATTTGGTTTCATTTTTTATTCTTTAATTTAATTAATAACTGAAAGATTGCAAGAAAGATATAGTCCTTTGGTTTTATATATCACTCTCGTCCTTCGCTGTCCAATCAAAGCAGCTTAAATAAGTAAAATTAAGGGTTCAGGTAGTTATTAATATTATCATATTATTATAATTACTACAAAAATATTATATGAAACAAAACTCATGTCAGGATTGAGATGTCTGTACCTGATCATGCAACGTTTGTTTCATTTATTTATAGAATTAATCATATAAAGATTTTTTCTTTCTTGCGCACGATGGATTAGGCTTCTAAACAAAACAACTTACCCAATTCAGGGAATCTGAAAGATGCAGTTAAGTGTGTTAATGAAATGATTAAAAACTAACTATTTAATTAGTATTATGGACATCAGCAAGGTTTGGTTGTAAGTTTACAGGTTGAGCAAACGTGCAAGACCTTTTGATAAGATTTTCCAAATGTTCAAACCCTAATTCCGAAGTGTCTGGATTAGATTACATAAACTTATAATTATAATCAGAATTTTATTGAGGGAACTTTTGACCAAAAGAAAAATAATGTTTATGCAAATTAATCAAAACTGCTAAACAGGCATATAATCTTTCAAGAAAAAATAAAGAGCACTATATTTATTTAACAAGAATTTCAAATAGAAAAATATAATATATTTCAAAATAGGGTGCTAATAAGAAAATATTTACAATTTTTTAAATATTAAACGTTTAAAAATAAAATAAAATTCGAATTATTAATTCAATTGAAGTGCAAGTGTGCAACTAGCATCACTCAAGTTTTTGTTCTGGTCATCGGTACAACAGAAAATGGGCCAACTAAAGAGAGAGAAAGGCTCTTAAAGCTTGGCCCAACAATACAGATAAATCTAAAAATACAACCCAGTACGCCTAAAACTCCCCGCACCCCATAAATTTTCTGTCAACAACCTCTTTTATTACAGAAAGGGTGATCCAGAATGTAAAAAGGGGGAGTTGATATTACAGCAAGTAAAACGACAAAAAAAGAATCAATAATTGTTGACACAAGTTATAGTGATTTGTATCCCTTAATTAAGTGATTTTGGAGTAAAAATATGTTGGGAGAAGAATACTCACCTTGTATGTATTTACTATACCTAATGAATATTAGTCACTATTTTCAACAGCTATTTCATGTCAATACCATGATTAGAAAAAAAAAACAGTCTAAAAATTATATTTAACAACTAAAACTTGGCTAAAGCTTCCTATAACTTATAAAAATAAATTAACACCTCCCTTTTACATTTTAATCGGTTGACTTTCTAAAATATAAAAGGGGTTGTTGCTTGATTTTTATGAATGTATATTAGAAGAAACACCCCTAAAACTCTTACATTTTGAAAGCCTTTTACAAATTGGCCCATGTCCCTGTCACTCACGTAAAATTAATTGTAAAAATAAGTTATCTTTTATTAGTTGAATTCATTTTGATATAAATTATATTAATGACAATAAACATTACTTTTTAAATCGTAATCAAATTAATTGTTATATAAATTATTGTTTTTATATAATAATCAAATTAATATCATGAATTGATTTGGTTATTATTAATAAAGGTAATTCTTATAACACTTAATTTGATTATCTTTAAAATAATAACTTGTATCTAATTAATTTAATTTTAATTAAAAAAGGTATTGAGTACTATTAAAAATAGTAAATTATATCACAATTAATTTGATTACTTTAAAAAAGGTAACTTTCATTTATAATTAATAAAAAAAATCATAAAAATAAAAAAAAAATATGAATTCGTTGTGTGTCTCAATGAAGATTACAATACAATCGTGATTTCGTTTTATAATTTTTCCATAAACCATAATGCGTGCGAGACAGGTGCCAAAAAAAATACAATGAAATCAAAATTTCATTACATACTATAAAACATAATCTTGATTACCGTTTTCACACCCTCTTAAATCGGCAGAAACATGATTTCATTGTGTATTGTGGATAAGGGTAAATTTGGAATTTTAAAATGGTGATAGGGGCTAATAACAATTTGGCTGGAGCCAATAGCAACTACCCATTGCAATGATGAGTGAGTGTAGGCCCAATAAAATTAACTTATCAAGAACCAAATCACTACATCCATAATATTGAAGAATTCTTTTTATTATGCTATTGACACGAAATATTTATTAACTTTGTTAATGACTAATCTTTATTGAAAAATCTTACTAATCATCTTTGATGAAATCTTGCGTAAAGATACAAAATACAATACTATTTGGACCAACGACTAGTTGGTAACCATATATTGAAGAATAACATTGATCTTATCAATATTTTTAAAACGAATTTATCAATTTTAATAGTGAATAGGTTTAATTGTCGTATTGTAATTATAAGTAGAACTAACTCAACCTGAGTTGAGCTATATCTAACTCGACTCCAGTTGATAAGAATTGACTTGACTTAAAATTTGATTTGAGTTCAATGTGAACTTTTTTTAGCTCGAACTCGACTTGATTCAAGCACCTCGAATCGCTCAATTCAGTTTATTAGCTCAATTCTATTTTAATTATAATTATTTTTATTTATTTATTTTGTACAAAATTAAAAAAATAATATGAAACTAATTTAAAAACTAGTTATATGAATTTAGTAATATAAATATATTATTCAATATATATTAGGCTGATTCATGAAACAAATGGATCAAACTATATATAACTCGAGTAAGTTCACCTCATTTGTTATACAAGTTTAGTTTTTGACATGAATTGTGAATATTTAAATAATTTGAGTTCAGTTTTTAACAAAAATTATCCTTTAAAATTTGATTTCACCCTTTTCTTAAGTTATTTTCTAACCAGTGAATTCTTCACTTTAAATACCCTAAAATAACGTGATCCATTCATGCTTTCCTAAGCTACAGTACTTAATGATCTATAAAGATGATAAGTTTTTTTCACCATGAAAAGATTTTTTTTTCCACCAATAATACCGAAGCTTAATTAAATGATTGGCACGGAGCATGGAAAAACAATTCCTCCTCGTCCCAAAATAATAACTGCAGTTTTAACCTTTGAAAAAATTTAAAATTAACTTATATTCTTACTTTTTAATAAGATATTTAAATATCTATTTTAATTTTGTTATGTAATAAATAATATTATTTTGGAATTCTTCATGATATATTTATTGAAATTAAGAAAGAAAATAGATACTTTAGTAAAATTAATCTCCTAATAAATATCAATTCTCTTGAAATATTTATTTTATTAATTTCTGTAAAAAAAATCTTAAATATCAATCATTTTAGAAGGATAGGAGTATAAAACAGAATTCACAATATTTGGACAATATGCATTTACAGAACACAAAAGAGAAATAAAGACATCTCATGATAAAAATTCATGCTCATTTTCATTGCCATTGATTGAGTTATTGAGGACTCCACCAAAGTTCCACGTTTCCTTGGCATATTGTGAAAAGTATGGTATCCAATATGACTCGTATGTGCTCTTTCAAGGCACAAGGATAGCCTAACAAATTGACATTTTCTTTTTGAGGAATAGACAAAAGAGTCAAAGAGAACAGTGCCCATAATTCTCTTTCTTTGTTAGATCAAATCATCAGAGTGGGGAGACAGTATGATAGTGTGAGACAAATTCATCAAATGGCATCCACTTGATCACAAAAAAATCCCAAGAAAAAGAGTGCATGAAACCGAGATATGAAATCAGAGAGACACTTGTTCATTCTTCTGTGCACTTGTGATGTCACCCTATCATTTTCCTTGCTCAAAAGGCATTATCTATCTCACCACAAAATGCTTGTTTGAAAAGTAATCTCCTAAACAGTTTATATACAATAATTGTCCTCTAAAGTATTCAATCAACTTAATCAAAAGGAAATTGTGTTGCTTAATCTCTCATCTTGCTATTTGACACTCCTATGGAGTACTCGTTAGTGAAGTAAAAGAAGAAAAGCAAATACCTTGCATCCCTTAAGTTTGACATAATTATACACCATAACATAATACTATGCATCTCTCCATTAATGTACACATTTTCTATTTATTTATATTATTATATTAAATAAAGAGTTGGGTTTTTTTTAATCAGCAAATAGATAATTATGGGATATCATGTATAACTAAATCGTAACTAAAACTACAGACCAATTCCTTAGAGTATTAAAATTTATTTATCTGTTAGTTTTTTTCAATAGATGATTTTACATATGCATAAACTTGATGATCAAACCTTTAACCATATACTTAAAAGAACATCGTCATCTGACAAACATATCACACTATGCTATCTTAAGATATGTTTGTGTACAGTGAAAAACAGGAGAAAACAGAGGAAATAATATTGAAATACAAACCCATTTCAAGATCTAATTGGCAAGTCCACTTTGCATCATGGATCGAAATTCTTCAAAATCCACAAACCCATCTCCATTTTTATCAACCCCTTTGATCATACGCTTGCACTCTCTAAGACTACAATTATCACACCCTAGATTGATCAGAACTCTCTGTAGTTCCTTGGCTGAAATTAGGCCATTCTTGTCAGTGTCAAAGATAAGAAAAGCATCCATGAGGTAACCACCACCATGCTCCATGCCAGTTCCAAATTTCTCTTCTTCTTCTTCCATGGCATTCATGACAATCATGAACTCATCAAAGTCCACAAACCCATCTCCATTGAAGTCCAACACTCTCACCATGCCTTCAGCTTCCTTGTCAGCAGTGCACTTGTTGTATCCAAGGCATGAGAGCACTTCACTGAGCTCAGTGGCTGATATCTTCCCATCCCCATTAGTGTCAATAAGCTTGAAAACTTGATGAAACTGAGTAGAGAGCTCCATGTGAAGGACAGAAGAGGTTAACAAGTCAGAACATGAAGTGAATTTTCTGTTGGATTGTCTTCTCTTGCGGCATGCACTCATCATGTCCTTGATTCTTGGTATATTGAGGAAGAATTTGGTCTTCCTATGAAGAAAGGTGAAGCAAGTAGTGAAGGGTTGCAACATAATTGAGGGAGATTGAGAGTAAGAACTTTGTTGAGCATGTGTGTAGCTTTAATCTATGACACCTCCTTTACCAATAGGTCTTAAGCAGGGTGCGTGAGCTGCTGTTATAAATTACCATAGTTGTCTTTGATTTTATAAGGATAAAAAAAAGCTGACATGCACTTTTGTCACCTTGTAAATTGTAATAATTCTCCAAGTTTTATTCCGAGGTGATCTCAACTCTGGAGGCACTTTGCAAAAGGCTGAACTCTTTCTGAGACAAAACCTTGGCTCTTTATATTATTCTCTTCTCTTTCTTCTTTGTATCAGCTGATTATGAAATTCTGTTGATTGAATCATACACAAACAAGTAGATAAGAATGGATTTAGAGAGACTGATTCATTTTGGATTTGATTAAGGTCTTAATTGGTGGCTGGTGTAGAAAAGTCATAAAATATCTCCCATATTATGTACTAGCAATTAACTTTCGCTTTCACAGGCCTACATTTATTTTGTTATCTATATGTTGTGATCTCCGCAGAACTGCATCGTTGAAATTGACAAAGCAAATCTCATTGGTGACTGTGTTTGGATTTTGTGAACAATAGACAATCCTGTTTTTTTGAGAAACTTCGGTTCCATTATCAATGGCAAAAAAATTTAAATATTGCACTTTTAATAAAATAATTACCAATATAGTGCTGTTTAAAATCTATTTACAAATCTATAACAGTTAGTGGCGCCTCTGTAAAACGCGATTAGTGGCGCCTCCACCAGACACCATCAAACATGCCCCATCCAGACGCCATAGGGGTTGAGTCGTGCCTCCACCAGGTGTGACTGTGCACCAGTGGCACCTCCACCACACGCGACCATGCAGGGCTATAAATGGCCCAATTTTACTGTTTTAAGTCACTTTTTCACTTTCTACTTCTCTCTAGCAGTGTTTGCTCTGGCTTCTCTCTAGTTTTTTGGGTGCATTTGAAGATTTGCATAGGGAAACTCTGTCTCAAGTAAGTGCTCAAATATTTATTTTATAAATTACATTAAATATATGATAATATTGTGTTAGAAAATAAAATTGTTATTAGTCTAGAAAATTGTAAGTGACTTATATTATAAATAGTTAGTGACCTAAGGTAGAATATATTTATTGCCTTAGAATATTATTTCTTAGTGACCTTAGTTATGATTAAAAATATTTATTTTTAAAAATTAAATAAATTATGATAATAAAATTTTAGTGATATATCACACTAGTTGTAACATGTTTATTGCCTTAGAATATAATTAGTCGGTGATCTAGGTTGTGGTTAAATACTTGCTTAAGACATACATTAGGTTTTAGGGTTTAGGTTGTTACTTACGTACATTATAATATATTTATTGGCTTAGAATATTAATTCTTAGTAAATGTAGTTTTTAACTCCAACCTTCTTTATATGAAATATGTAGTATGTTATTATGGCTGAGTCATCGTCATTTGAGTCACCTCATTCTGGGTCTGACCATGAGCCTGAGCCTACCAATCTCACTACCCATGTTCTTCCCGAACCAAATAGATGGGATGTACTTAGGAGGCGAAGATAGCGTACGCATATTTCACATTCAGTTTGGAATGACGAAACACAAAGACTGTTGAAGATTTGTCGTGGAGGTAGACCTACTGCTGGACCCCCACCCGAGGATATTCCAGACCTAGTAGCCCAGTATTTGACTAAGGTTGGTTTCATACATGTCGCGCGAATGCGATACATGCCGGTACCTATTAACCAATGTTGTTATGTTAAGCATGTTTAAAATTAATGTTGTTATAATATGTCCATTGATATGTCACTTATATTTTTCAGATTGATGCTGCCCTTATTAGTGCTATGGTCAAGCGGTGGCGGCTAGAGACACATACGTTTCATATGTCGCATGGTGAGATGACCATAACATTGGAAGATGTCGCTGGAATACTAGGCTTGCCTACTGATGGCCAAGTTGTTATCGGATAGACATTCGCTGATTGGCCCAAATTGTGTAATCACGTGTTCGGTAACGGACCCGATCCCGCCATCGAGCTAACCTCTGGCAATGTGAGGTTATCATATTTTGACAGATTGTATCCGTTATGGAATGCAATAGCTGGTCATCACCAGAATGTCATATACTTCACGAAGGCTCACATTGCTCGCATGTTAGGATCTTGGATCATTTGCGATCGGTCGGGGGGAGCATAGTAGGATGTCGATACTTTGCCCAACTTGCGGGTGATTTTGCTGCTATTGGATTATATAGTTGGGGGTCTGCTGTACTGGCACACTTGTTTAGAAAGTTGTGCGATTATACAAACCCAGCTAGAAAAGATATTGGTGGTTGCACAGTTTTGCTGCAAATTTGGGCATGGCTTCGATTTCCATCGATTGCGCACCTTTTGCCATCTACGCATAAGGTGGACCGACACTTTGGACACAGGTATATTTATATTGTTTCAGTTAAACTAGCCACATAGATTATGTGCACATGAATTAACAATTTAATGTTTAACCTGCAAAATAGATTTAATGGTGTTGGTCGGTTTAGAATGAATTAACTGAATTGGTATCGAGACAGACTAGACACCTTAACCAGAGATGAGGTATGTTTAATTAATCAAATATGTTATGCATAATATGGACTACGTGTCGACCTGCGAAATGACTTCTTTATACATTTGCATTGTGTAGGTTGTTTGGCAACCGTATGGTGATTATGATTTCATGGGTGCATCTATTGACACAATTCATTTGTGGATGGCTTGGACACCAATTATTTGTTTTCACATTGTTAAGTATGCATAGCCTGACAGGTGTATGAGAAAATTTGGACGGGACCAGCCGATACCTCATAGACCTGGAAAAGTGAAAGGTGTTTATGATTTTACCCTTCGGGGTAAACCCCAGGAAAATTGGGGTTGGAGGTTAAGGAAATTTATAGAAAGATGGAATAGGTGAGCTGAACATGTTAAAGTGCCTCCTGCAATACATGGTCTTATGTCGCCCAACAATGAGTACATGGGTTGGCATAGACTATGCGGCAAGCGATACGTGATGAAGCAGGGTGCCTCGCAACATCGCTGTGTAAGTCCTTTCCTTTAAATGATTTTTTTAGTATCTGCATATATTTTTGTTTATGTATACATGTTTTCATTTACAAATTGATGAGTTGGAGAATTTGTATTTTGTGACCATGGGTGATGAATTTCCTAACCATGGGTTGCATTATGTGCACGGCGAGCTGGCTCGCCTTATAGGTGTTTGGAAAGAAACTGCTCGGGTAGAGGAGCCAGGTCTAGAGGCACCACTAACGCAGCTTCCCGAGGAGCCACAGTTATCGCTAGATGTTGGCTGTCATGCCAAAGAAGGACGAGGATTGGGATGTCGTCGCCGACCTATTCCACTAGTTTCGGAGCCTATTCATGAACCTAGGCCGCCTACGGCTTTAGCATGGTTTGGGCCACCATTTCTAGGTCATGAATACGGTATTCAGCAAACATATTTTCAGCCCTCGCATCCAAAGTAGCAGACTCAGACAGATACCTACTAGCCACCCTAGGACACATAGACCTCGACAGACACTCAGACATATTATCAGCCACAATGTCAACCTATTGATACTTAAGTAGGGCCGTCGTTTCAGCATACTCCAGAACCCATGACATCCTGGGATCATGGGGGAGCAGTAGTCAGGGAGGTAATACTTGGGATGATGTTGATGTTGACGCAATGTATAGCCACATAGATTTTTCATTAGCTCCTGAAGCAGGCAATGATACACAAATCCCAAGTGAGGTCTTTCCACATGCGACTATTGAGACACCTGCAACACATACTCCTACTCCACAATATCAGCGTAGTCGTGGTAGACGTAGATTGCCTGATCGTCAAGCTCGTCATAACCAGTGGCCTCCACCTTCAACTTAGTGTTTTTGTTTTTTCATTTGTTACTTATTATGGACTACTTTAGGGATTTTATGGACTGTGTTTTATAAATTGTTGTGGACTATTTTCATGGATTTTATGGTACTATGTTTATAAATCGTGGTTGACTATTTGTATGGATTTTATGGTATTGTGGATGCTTTTTTATTGGTTTTAGTTAGCCATATAAGACAACAACAACATAACATAACCGAAAGGGTAACATATTCAAATTGATGTTTATCATGACGTAGATTGATGACTAGGACAATTTCGACGTTTATGACCAGGTAATCTGCATATACCACACCTAATACAACTTTGGCTAAACTCAACTTCATCCATCTCATTGCGTATTCTAGTTGACCTAGGCCGACCCTTTGCACGCAACATAGACCTGTCAGGTATGAGTACTGGATCTGCACTCGGTGGAATTGCTTGCTCGTAACCAATTGGCTGCCATGGAAATGAATACGCGTTCACCAGGTTTGTCACAAGAATATGTCATCCACATATAGTGCCGGTGACTGACGAACATGCAAAGCGGTTGCTGCGGCATGACTACAAGGATACTTGAATGCATTAAATTTCCCACATTGACAGAACTATTTAGCGAGCTTAACGGAAAACGATTTTTTGTCATAACCATCATCAACCTCAAATACAGATTGTTCCACATTATATGTACGAACATAATGACAAGTAGCAGTGGATTCATTGGCCTTCAAGATAGCAGCGACATTTTTGCAATGAGAATGTCCACCTTGCAATTGGTTAGCAGCCGATTGCCCCCTGCATACAAAATATTCCACCAATCTGCTATATGTGTGTTTAACCAACACGGTTATTGGCATGTTTCTTGCACCCTTGAAAATCCTTTTAACCGACTCTGACAAATTTGTTGACATATGCCCATACCTTCGTCCCCTACATCATATGCACATGTCCACTTTTTCTTGGGGATGTTATCAATCCAGTTTGCAACTTCAGGACTAACATCACAAAAACGTGCGAAGCCTACCTCAAAATCAATAATAGAAGGAGTATAACCTGCACACACATAAATGTTTATTACAATTCAATAAAGATGTTCATCAATGGAAAAAGTGTTTGTTCACCATACCTAAATTCATTAAGGCCCTCTTCAAATTTTCATTTATAAACTTTTGATTAAAATTGCTAGCAATATGACGAAGACAAAAGACATGATAAGCATGCGGTGGTTTCCATCCAGAGTACCTCTCAACTGCATATATTATGCTTCGGTGCCGATCAGAAATAAGACAAATATTTGTCTTGGTTGTAACATGAGCACGAATGTTATGCAGAAAGTATTCCCAAGCTTGCAGTGTCTCACCCTCAACAATAGCAAATGCAAGTGGCAAACACTCATTATTACCATCTTGAGCAGTGGCAATGAGCAACTTTCCTTTGTACTTACCATATAAATGAGTGCCATCAATTTGAATAACCGGTTTACAAAAATTGAAAGCCTCGCAACATTGTCTAAAGGTCCAAAAATGCGGTGAAACAGGCGTTTATGATGAAAAATTCTATGGACCACATAATAATCATTGGTTTGAATATTATAAACAAAACCTGATGAAGAGCGAAGCATATAGTCACACCACCTCAGCAAGAATGCATATGATTGCTCCCAATCACTGTATATAATTGTCATTGCTTTCTGCTTTGTATACCATGCTTTTCTATATGAAACTTTGTATCCATAGGAATGCATTATCCTCTGTTGGACTAGTCCAACTGAACATGATGGATCATGCTTTATCATTCCTAATAAACAAGAATGTGATGTAAACATTAATAAAATAAAATAAAAACATTATTATGATGTCATTCAATAACGTACCTAGTACCAGTGAAACAATAACATCAGCATCAAGTTGTCTGTGATCCTGAGAAATGTGCTCATTTAAGCAATGTGATCCCCACCCCATTTGGTAACCATCCATCTCTCAGAATATGTTGGTTTTATTACTCTAACCCTCCACAGACAATTCTGGTCATGCGCACGACATTTCATGCTTAACTTTGTCGGCGTACTTTCAACAACAACAACTTCCTGATGCTCCTTCATGAGGTTCTGCTTTATTGTCAGTTGCGCATCTTCTTTTGATGCAAATGCTTGTTTAACAAACAACTTATTCCCTAATATCCATGGACCTTCAACTGATCCGGAACCAGTGCCAGAATCTTGTTCACTCGGATAATCCCAATCAATGTATGTGTAATGTGGGATTCCATCCCAAAAAGTACTACTACCCTAACCTACATAACCAAATTCATAAATTTATTACAATAAAATACATAAAATAAAAACCACACATGTAAATAGCTATTGTTCGGTAACACACCTTGATATTGATATTGTTGTTGCTGCTCATCCTTCCCCACATCCTCTTGTGCTTCAATATGAGACTCAGCCACAAAAGAGTTATGTCCTTGTGTTTGACTTGCGTTTGGCCCATCATCGTCCAAAGCACTAGCATTCTCCGCAAGAAGACGATCTTCCATTGCGATATTTTCATCATCAACATCATCGTCCATAACCCAAGTAGGGTCATTTTCATCTTCCATAGACAAATTAAAAGGTGGAATAACAACTAATGCATTATGGGAATAATCGAAATGCACTGACCTCATTGCTAAATCAACATCGTCTGCTTCATCAATATCCACAAACAACTCTAGGAAATCTTTCCTTGACTGGTTGAAGAATTCTCCTATTACCATTTCCACGTCTTTGTCGTCCACTACTTTCATGCTAATATATTTATCATCACACCATGCAGTCACCATAGTGATGGACTTATTACCTTTAACACCTAATTTTTGACTGATTCTCTGGTGCAATTCTTCAATAGTTGAGTTGCGCTTCAAACGTGTTGGCCTTTTTTCACCTTTAAAAACAACACCACGTCGACCCTAACTTTGCTACCATTATAATACAGAACAACATAAACAGTATTAGCTTTTGAACATATTTTTATATATATACTAAAAAATCACAAACAAAGGTTTACAAATAACCAATTTTTATGATATCAAACTCTAGAAAAATGCTCAGCACCAGTTGTGAACATTATGATGACCAAATGCGGTTTAAATAGAGCATAGCTGCTGAATTGCGCTTGGGAGAGGCCACCAATGGCGCCTGGATGGGACACCACCAGTGGCGCCTGAGGGAGGCGCATCTAGGGCAGGGTGGCGCCTGAGGGAGGCGTGACTGAACGCGTCTGAGCTCGGCGCCACTGACTGTTATAGATTTGTAGTTAGTTTTAAAATTACCACAAATTGGTAATTTTTTATTTAAAGTGCAATATTTTAATATTTTTGCCTCAATCCTTGTAAAGGCATTTTTATATAATATCCAACCTTGTAACGAGATTGGATGGCATGACACATTAATAATTTAATGGATAAATGACCATTTTAGTCCTTGCAATTTTGCAGGAGCTGACAATTCCATTCATTTATTATGAAAATGATCAATTTAGTCCACAAAAATATAAATGTAACGATAATTTAATCCAATTGTCAAGTTGTATCCATTTCTATTATTGTTTTTGACGACGTGGCTAGTAAAGGACAACGTGGCAAATCCACATGACGAAAATGATTTCCCAGCACTGGGCTTGGTAACTGGGTATCAATTTGTTAGTTCTATCATTTTGAAGAAAATATCTCCCTTCTTTTCCAACAAACCCTCCACTGTCTTCGACAACCCATCTACCACTTGTGGCAGCTCCACCAAGACATATCCACCACCGTCGTCATCCACCCACCAACCCTCCTCCACGACTCCACTTCCCTTTCCCCCTTCATCCTTTAACAATTGAGGTGAACGCTGAGAGCTGCTTTTACATGGAGCTCCATTCCAAAATCTTGAAGATCTTGACTTAGAGCTAGTCCAACTCGAGCGAGTTAGAGTTGCAGCAGAATTGGGGTTTGAAGAATGGCTTTAGGGGTTGTTTCTCGAAATCAATACATTCTTGCTGAGTTGTTCATTGGAATTGCTAAGCCATTGAAGCCGGAATCACGAAGCCATCGAAGAGTGGTAATAATGAGAAAAAAATTCACTCACATTTTAGTCCAAAACACTATTGATTGACGTGGAATGTTTCCTGCATACGTGGATTTGCCTCGTCAACAATGACATGTCACATCTAAAGCCAATGTTAACAAAAACATAGATAACTTAACGGTTGAGCTAAAATGTTGGTATATTTGCATATTTATGAACCAAATTGATCATTTTTATGGTATAAGGACAAAATTATCAACACCTACAAAATGCAAGAACTTAAGTGACCATGTACACTAATTTAATATTGACATTTACTTCATGTATTAGACAAGCTACATCAAATTTTAATTTCTTTAATTATTTTTTTTTATCCTCATAGTTGTAATAACATTCTTTTATAGGGAGCCCTCCTGGTTTTATCTCCTTGGAGACTCCTCCTTTCTTATGTTACTATCTTTTTATCTTCTGATGTAGTAAGCTATGCCCTTATGTTTCTATTTTGGGCGTTTTACCCCTTTAAGCCATAAAAAAATATTTTTTAGTTTTTATGGATAAAAACATGTTTTTATAGTTACAATTTTTTTTATCCTTTTGATTTTTATCATTAAGTGTGACTAATCTAATTTCAAACTAACTTAAGAGGACTCATTTGATCAACATTCATTTCAAACAACGTTAGACCACTTTAGACGACAAGGACCAAAAGGACAAATAAATTAAAGTATAGGAATATGTTATTGTGCTTGCCACAAGTGTGTAGATGTATGAGATTGAGAGAAAATGGATAAGGGAGTGAGAGAGAAAATAGTATGTTGTCTTAATATGATCTTAGTTAGTTTACATTTGTGAAGAGTGTAAATATTTATACAATTGTTAGGGGTCTAAATTGGTGGGAGAATATGTTATGCCAAATGTCATATGTTGATTTACGTTCCCACACTCTCAAATCTTAATTGACATTTAATTACATATTGATTACACCCAAGCACTTGAGGAATCCACCCTTAAAAGCTACATGTTAAAGTGGGAAGAACCAAGCACTTAAATACTCCATTGAGCATCTCATATAAAATCCAAATCCCTATCATAGCACTACTCTTTAGAGCCGACTTTTGTTAATGTAGAAATAGAATAATTACATATTTTCTTTTACTTAATTTTAGAGAAATGGTTATCTTTTGCAAAATTCATGTCCAATTTTTTTTTAAAAAAAAATCTTCAAGAATTTATTTAAAATATGTTAATAATGTAAATATTTTTATACTATAATTATAAATTATCATG
>PYAF01002923.1:303735-321825 GCA_007407185.1 Glycine tomentella | reverse complement strand
AATGTGTGAATTGTTATAAACTGTTGAATATTTGTTTTCAGTTCCTACAGATAAAAAAAATAGGATGAAAAATAACTTTCTCAATCTACTCTTTAGAGTAACATATCCCTCCTCATAAGTAATTTCTAACTAATTAATTAATTAATAATACAAAAATCTTTGCAGTGAGAACATTAAAATTAAACTTTCTTCAAATCATCTTCAGCAAAAACATTATTTTACTAATTAAAACAGATTCAAATAAAAGGACAACTTTATTAAAGTCCTGTTTAGATCAACTTTTTTTTTATAAATAATTATAAAAGGAAAAAAAAAAACTTCTCTTATAAGCTAATTTGTAAAAATTCTCTTATATTAATATTTCCAAAAACTGATTTTTACTTATGAAAGAAACTTATTTCATATTTCCTTGTTTTCTTCTCTTATAAAATATATATAAAGAAATTTTTTTAAACATACCCTAATTAAGACTAATGCTTTTTTATTTACAGCAAGACTAACGCTTTACAATCAGAAAAATAAACACCACAGAACAAGAAAATTCCGATAGACTAATCTTTACAGGACATAATGCTGCAAAACTAATTCTTTTAAAAAGAAAAATGAGTAATAGATAAAAATACAACATTGAGCCTCATGGTAATACATATCAATTCTGACCGGGAAATGCTAGCTTCTAAACTACAAAAGTTAGGAAGGTGTAGCTAAGACAAAATCACTACCAACTTTTCATATACTGTCATAGTATATTATTGACAAGTAATCCAAGGCAGAGGAGAGAGAGGAGAAAATTATGAACAAAAAGATTTAAACAAAAAAAAATAAAAATCCTACATCTCAAAATGCAGGGTTAGTCTTTACTCAAATGATCAACATGACTGTAGCAAAATAGGACCAACTGATAAACTAAGCATGTCCCTGAGAGCAACCTGGACATCCTTTGACCCATGTTCACAACGTACCAAGCTAGAGATGAGAGGGAAGAAATGAGACAAGTTCTTCTCAAAAGAAGCATCTCCCAAACTACAAATAGCCTGCAGAGTAGCCACAATAAGAGGTGAACGTGCAGCCAATTCTCTCCTCTTTCCGGTGCCTAAAGGAATCAACCAATGTTGCTGTCTACCATGAGAAGATTCAGATTTTTGTCCAAAACCTGCAACTTCAATATAAAACTCCAAAACCTCCTGACAAAGCCGGATGAGATGTGATTCAACCTCATCCACCTCGTAACTAGGAGGCTTGTCAATGACAAGGTTTTGTAAAAATGTAAGGCAGGTCTGGTATGATTCATTCTCGAGGCGTAACAGTGGAGGGTCTTGCATTTGGGTCACAGAACCAAACTCTTGAAGCTTTGAACGTAATATAGTATTGCTGTTAATCTGGTGTGCATGTTTCGCTACATCGTGCAGAGCATCAAACAGGACTAGCATGGTTTTTGCTGAAAGGTGAGAGCGATACATGTTATAGATCTCCATCACCGCCTGCCAATTTTTCAGAAAGAGTTAACATCATTTTGCAACATCACATGCATCTAATTTGACTGGGAAGAATAAAAGTGAACACCAATGCACGTTGAAATGAGGTGCTGAATAGGAAAGACACGTCTGCTCCCATCAGGTGCATATTTTTAATATTGTCCATCATTTGAGTAGTGCTAAAATAACAAGAATCTAGCTTAACATAAAAAATAAATAAATAAAGGATCTTAATTTTCTGAATAAACTAAATGCCACAACTACAGTTCTTGGGCTCCTTCATAATTTCTTTCTACAACAAGGCAGATATTTGGAGGAACAGAATATAAAATTACCTGAATCAATAAAAGCTGAACAGCAGCTCGGCATTTTGCATCAGTTAAATGAGCATAAAGACGACGAATCCTCAAGCTTTCTAAATTATCAAGGGAGCCAGACTCGGCACGATCTCTATCATCTTCAGCTGTTGAAGCATGTTCCTGATTTTTAGTAAAGTCCTCACTTTCAACAAACAAAAAGTTAGGAAGTGTTGCATTTGCTGCTTCTTTTAATGAGAAAACCACTTCTAACCACTTTTCATCAGAAAACAGCTCCCCAGCATTACTCATCAAACGAACAAAAGCAGCAATACCAATGCCAGCAAGGCTTTGATGAGGGCGCTTTATAAAGCTAACCAGGAGCATCAGCACCTTTCTTAAAAGTGGATTGACAGTGTCATAAAAGTTAACAAAAAGATCTACAACCAACTGGAGAGCCAATGTGCATGTCTCGTAAAGCCAAGCATCTTGATCAAGCTCATCATCAGCCTCTACTTCATTGATTGGTGAACTACTCCCTGAAGGATCAATAGAATGTCGAACATAATCGAATATAGGAAATAGGATAGACTCAAATACTCTTTCCCATAAAGGTAGTGAAAAGAGATGCCCATGGTTACGTAAGGTTTCAAACAGGACATCCAAGGCACTCTTCCTAATCTCAGGTCTTGGGTCAAAGCTAAGCTCAGATAAACCTGCAGAAAGTAGACAAATAAGTACATGTACATTTGCAACATGCTAAGCTTCTTAAGACATGAAGCAAGATGGTAGCAAAAGAAGCACTAATCATTTGAAAAAGTTAAGAAACATAAATTCATAACTTTTTCCCGATTATTCATGTCTTGATAAACTTTATATCATGTCTTCACCTGCCAATAAAGGAAACCAGAAATAGAGATGATCATCCTTGTCAGTCACCTCTCCGTTATCTTTTTTCCCCTCCTTTCCTGTTTGAGGTGAAGACGAAGAAATCTTTCCAGTAACTTCCTTATCCTTATTCCTTGATGATGAGCCAAGGTCTCCTGCTGCTAGTTTTGTTGCACAGAACCGAAGAAAAGCAATGGCATTTAGGCTAATCTCTTTATTAAATCTACTATTGGTGAACGCAATTAGGCAATTCACACAGTCTGTGAAGGTTGTGGTTTCAGTCTCAGTGATGTATGGAAAGTAATCTCGAATAATCTTCTCCATAATTTCAAAAGCCAAGAGTACAATGTTTTTGTGGTCATCATAAGCTGCTGTTGTGAATACCTGAAATCAGGTCTATGAGCAGTAAGTAGAGGAGAGAAAAAAATGAACAAACATTTGCATTAATTGAAGCTCTCTATAGACAATAGGAGTTTATCAGCTCTACCATGAACATGCTCTTCCATCCAGATTTGACGTTGTTGACACGAGATAGAACCATTTGAGAGACACATCTGATAATTAGTTCTCTAATTTCAACAGCACTACTCTTTCGCATAACAATAACAAAAGGCTTCATAAATTCATTTTGAAAATTATAATTAGCCAGTTCTTCCCGCTCTAGAAATTTCATTGACAACTGACGCAAGGAATCCATTGCAAAAATTGCAATTGAAAGGTTTTCTGAACAGCCAATAGTTACAAAGAAATCAGAGAGAACATGCCAGATGCTTGACCACACAAGCCTGATGCGGTTCATATTATAGTGCCTGTTACATAATAATCGTGTCAAACAACAGGTAGCAGCATATAAACATCAATCAATCATGCAACATAATCATATGCTTGATGCTCTGCCCAAACATTTGTTTTTCAAATGAATTACACTTTCCCACCTTAATTCTTGGGCACACTTGTAATGTTCTTCTCTTCAATAAAATTAAGCACTTTATCCCTTGTCTTACCATCTGAACCGAAACTGGGAGTTAAAAGAAACAGGTGACCCTTTCAGATGCAAAACATCATGATATTTTACCGGAGTTGAACAGAAAAAAGAGTTCAATTCAACAATTTCCTCAGACTACAAAGAAGTGAGCATGTGAGTTGGGGATTTAGAAGGGGCAATGGCAATCAACCAAGAAGGAGAAAAACAGCATGTCAAATCAATTTATAAACAACAAAGCTTGTCAAGTGCTATTAAGTATGTTTGTTTTGCAATAATCCCCAACCAATTAACCACAAGAACCATGAGGAAAAAGAAAAATTCAGAGGGAAAGCAAAAAGAGGTAGCATGTTTGAAGTGGTAGGTGAGTAATACATACGCTATCTCAACAATCTTTGTAAGGCTGAAAACACGTGGGTCAGATGGAGACCTCAATTCCTCCATGGAGACCTTGCATAGAGCCTTAACAAAATCTATTATGGCCTCACTGTTCAACTTCTGACTCCGAGTGAATATGCGATTCATTTCAGAGCTTCCAACTTGTTCCAACATATTTAAATTAGAGACTAGATTGTTCACCTGTTCTGATGTGACACCAGAACCATTACTGCCAATTCCAGCACTATCATATGAACCCCGCATCAAAGTAGCAGCTGCATACTGCATCCTCCCAGGTCCCTTCTTCTTCAAAACAGGAAGAATGGTTGACTTTGCTGGCTTTGTTTTTTCCGAATCATTCTGAGGAAATGCAAAGAATGTGGCATCTGGTGGAGCCCCCTCTCCAAGAAGATGTAGATGCTCAAACCGGGAAACACAAGTCAAGATATGTTCCCAAGCTTCTTGTAAGTAATTTCCATCCTCATCAGCAATAACAACTATTGCCTGGTAATAAAACAGATGACACATTCAGTCATATAATGTAATCAACAAAAACTGAACAAAGTTCAGGTACCAAGAATACACTACCCAAAACTTAAAAAAGATCCAACAAATAATTACTATCATATGCCTTCAGATATTGTTCCAAGAATCATTTTCAGCAAATGCAGCAAAACTCCACCAAACCACTACATTAATTTGGTAATTATTATATTTGTAGAAGGGAAGTCCAAACTAATTTTGTTTATATTGGTATGCATGTAGCAATGAAAGCACTTGCAGAGAGAGTAGCTTTGGATAGGATAAAAACATCCATTAAAGGAAAAATGTATATGTGAACTTGAAATGATAAAAGATGCCATGGGAATGCAGTAATACACAAACAATGAAGCATTTTGAAAGAGGGTATTAACACTATGAGTAGGAAGTAACATAACACAATAAGAATTGCTAATTGATAATCACTTCAGCTTATATGCTGTTCATAAGCCAGGTAGAAGAGAAGTTAAATTTTACTAACCTTAATTGCATCGACATTTTTCTGCTTAATATCTGCTGGTGAATGTAGTGAGGTAAACTTTGCTAATGAAGTCACAAAAGCATCTCTATGAGTCTTCATCGACATTACAGAAGTAACATGAATAGCATAGCGGAAGCCTTCAAGACACAGAGATATTACAAACTCATCATCACTTTGATCAAGAGGAACACTGAAAGCAGCTAACATCGGTGCCCAACACACCTCAATCATGAATCTCAGGATTACAACATCTGTTGCTGCATAATAGATTGACCTGCAAATTGCAAGCAAATGCATATCAAGAAAATAAAAAATCTAGGAACTATTTTTCTTTAACAAGTCACTTAAAAAACTGCAAACAAATTGGCATGAAAATATTAAAGAAAAAGAAAGGGGGGAAACTAGTGTGAACATTTTTAGATCGATTCCCATCACACTTCAAATGGACATGCATCATGTACAAAGCAGATAAATACTAGTAGATACAGTAGGATCTATAAACAGGATGAAGTCAACAGAAGATTCTTCATGCCAAAAACAACATCAGGTAAAATGTTTTCAGCAACCTGAGAAAAGAATTTGGAAAGGAAATTATCACTTCTAGAGAATGGAAAAAATACATACTCAGTTTTGCGAGCTTTTTCTTTGAATTGTTCTTGCATATGACGGATAAGATCATCACTGGTCTCCATATTCCCTTCCCCGCGTTTACGGATCACAATATTCAATATACTATCCAAGCCTAAAAGTCTATTAGGGTTCACAGCCTGCTTTTGTTGAGGAGCCACATCATTTTCTTTCATTTTGATCTCATTTCTAGATATTCTCTCAAACAAGGACCTCAAGTATTCTTCAGGCAAATCTTTTCCATCATCAATGCCACGATTGTTTCTTATAAAATCATCAGCAGACATCTGCATCTCAACAACAAAAAAGAAAATAGTCATCATTTCTATCATAATTATTTGTAGGCTTAAATATGTTTATAATCCCTGTAAGTTTGTACTTTTTAAATTTTGGTTCTTGTAAAAAAAATTGTACATTTTTAGTCTTTCTAAAGCTGTGCCTTTGTAAAATTGTGCCCTAGCAAGCCCTGACACAGCGATAAAGTTGTGCTTGGTAACTTGTTGGTCATGGGTTCGAATCCGAAAACAGCCTCTTTGCATATGCAAGGGTAAGACTACGTACAATATCTCTCCCTCTTACATTTGCATAGCAAGGAGCCTCTGGACAATGGGGTACGTAGTTTTTTTTTTTTTTAGTCTTTGTAAGTTTGCGCTTTTTCAATTTTGGTTCCTGTAAGATATTTTGCTCATTTTTAGTCCTGCAAGTTTGTGTTTTTCAATTTTGGTCCCTATAAGTGCGAGCTCATGAGGACTATAAATGAAAAAATTGGAATTTTAAAAGGACTAAAAATGAACAAAAAAACTTACATGAACCAAAATTGGAAAAGCGCCAACTTATAGGGATGAAAATTAGAAAAATGAACTTACAGGGACTAAAAATGAAAAAACACTAACTTCCAAAGTCTAAAAACATATTTAAGCCTTATGTGTACATCAATTTACAGAACTATAGGATTGTGAGCACACCTTATTCTTCACCATAGGATTGTGAGCATCTGTATTAAGCATTATAACAGAATAGGCTAGGACATATGCTGTGTCAGCACTAGAAAAAGCCTTTGGATTACATTTGCAATAACGTTCAGCAAACTTTTCCATGATCCTATCAATTTTCTGCGCCTCACCAGGCAGTCTGAATCCTTGAAGAAAGACTCTGATTGCCTCATCAAACTCCATCCCTTGAAAGTTAAAGGAATCCACATAGGCATGCATTACCTTCAAGGATAACTCTTCCCTTTCTCCCAGATAATCACCAATCAAAGTCTTGTTCAACCCAGATGCATCTTTAAGAAAAGCAGCTATTTCTTCTGGCGAATCTCCCACCTTGTTGGCATTGATGAGAAACTCAATTCCTTTCTTAGGCTTCCTATTAAAAAGTGATATACCTTCCTGCCATACACTTGCATTAGCTTCATTGGTAAAAAAGCTAGAGAAAAGATATACTTTATTCACAAAACCTTGTTCAATTGTTTACCTGGAGTTCCAGTTTATAAGCCCGTCGTTGCTCAATAGTTGAAACATCAGATGCGTCATTGGAGACTTCCGATTGGGAGTCAGAACCATCAACAGGGTCTTCTCCATTCCCATTTACCATGGTAAAACCTCCACTTTCAGGGCTATTATCTGTTGCTTCAACTTTCTTGGCTGAATGAGGGTCAGGAATGCGCAATTGTTTGTTCATCCAGTCTCCCATTGATTTTAGAATGGCAACCAAGCTTTTCATGGCCTCAAGTTTTAATGTTGCTTCTTGAGGTGGCAAAAGTGTGGTCGATACACCAGGAGGGACACCTTGAGCAGTTTTAAGAAGTCCATTGACCATTCTATGAGGAATATAACAATTAGATATAAAATATAAAGAGTATATTAAGTGACAATCAAGACAGCCTCAGCCACACCAGTATGAATGGTGTATGAAAAACACTCCAACAAAATGGAGATGCTATTAACCTTGAGATCCATATTCTAAACATGAAACTGCACATATTATTTATATAGTAAATCAAATAAAATATCTATAAATAAATAAATAAAATAATAGCACACCTCTCAAATATATTTGATGAATTGACGTCACAGTCATAGTTGATAAATATGTCAACCAATATCTGTGAATCAACACAAAGCTTATCCAGAAATCGAAGCACTATCATCTTCTGCTGAAAATTAGGTTGAGAAACATTTTCTAGGACCCTGAGAACAATCATAGGGAAAAAAACCCCAATTTCTGCCTTCAATCCAGCTCTAAATCTTGACGCCAGACTGATAAAAATGGAGCATGACAGCTGAAACACAATCAAAAGAGTTGAAGCACTGTTCTTCAACAAGGATAAACATAAGTACTGCTTGATGGCACCTAAAAACCTGCTCATCCACCACCAAATTTAACCATCAGTACTATTTTTGTCATCTGGCAAAATTATGAAGCAAAAAAAATAGTGTCAAGTGGTGTATAGAACAAAGGAAAAAAATGTTACTTTGAATTAATGATGAGGGACAAAAAGTCATAAGTTAAATTCAAGAGACAAACACAAAATAAGTAAATAAAAATAAAAAATAAAACACAGTAATAGTCCATACTAAAAAAATATAAGAGCAGAAGATGAAGCAAATTCAATTCATAGACAGCAGGTTCACATAATTTAATCAATTACTCTACTTTTTCCTGCTGAATCAATTATGAGGACAGAAGCCAGAAGGGGTATTCAAACTTGTGTATGGCACAACTAAAAATGTTAAACTACATTAGTAAAAATAATGCAAGATCAAAATTATAATTTTGTGCATTCAATTATTCATTTAATTTTAGAGGCAGCTCCAAATAGGAATACCTAGCTAAGGCACAGGACTTTCATGGACATGTTAGCCTAGGAATGATTCTTAAGCCAGAAATTCAAAAACCAAGACATGCATAGCATAATTTATTGTGAAGGGAAACAAAACCCTGACACAGTCGTGTAACTTTGTTGTTATAATTCGCAAGAAATGGTTAGGTACAGAAGAATCCAAAATAACCAGAAGCTAATATACAGAGTAGATATTTCAAGTGGCTCCTAAATTTCTAACAGAAAATGTTCTTCCTACTTTATATGTCAAATAATCCCAAATACATACGAAAGACAAACAAATCATGATTACCAGACATACTTAACTGCCTATCTACAAATTGGATATGGGGGAAGGGGGGATTACATTGTCAGTGACAGTGCATGCCAATTGCATCTACCTTAAAGTTCGGAAATTCCAGATTGCAGGTTCCCAAAGGCACAATGGGCAGGGAAAGGAACAACTAAATAAAAAGAATTTCATCTACAGCTGAATCCAGGAATAGCAAAAAATTGACAAGTCAAGATTAGAACAGTGTTTTTACGACAAGAATGACATTGGTATTCACTCCCATCAAGATTGAAAAACTCCAAGAGTGAATACTGAAGAGAATTATTCTTTAATCCCTAATAAAATGGAAAAATGAAAGCCAAAAATTGAACAAATATTTTCAACATGGAAAAAGGACCTTGAATATTGTAGTTTGCATTGGGATTCAGATTATAACCTCTAAAGTAAGGAGGGGAAGATGCAGAAAAGATGAAGATGTCAACAGCAACAAAGAGCACAGTGCACATACAACGACCAAATTACTTTAAATTTTAAAATGGACAATGGCCACTGCCCTTATAATGACCATATCAATCAGCTTTATTTTATATATAGTTGGGTATCCAGCAAACAAAATATTTTTCAGACCTAAATTAGTTCTCAAAGGCAATGTTCAATTCTAGTAGAAACCATATAATATCCTGCTCAAAGGAATTGCGGAGACTAACTGGTTGTAAAGATAAAAATATTCTCAAACTTGTGAAGCCTAATCTAACAATCCTCAACAAGAAATTCCCAGACACATCATTATTACATTAACATATTTCTCTTTAGATTATCTAATAAATAACTTTATGTGTGTGTGCGTAATTCAAATTTATTCTTATTTCTGCAACTGTTGACACCGACATAACTAAATTCATTCTTACCCTGGCAAAAAATGGTTTTTTATACTTCCAGCATATCAAGCCTGAAATGTTTTACATTAATCCAAGATATTTTTTACTGTCACCTTATATTAATATTAAGGCATAAACTGATTCTGAAGAAAGTGAAATATGCATGATGCCTGGGTATATCTGAATGGTCAGATTGGCTAAAATCATCATCTACAAGAACAAGTTGTAACATGTAAGTAAGCTAATTCTTACATCAGAACTGCTTAATAGTGTAAATTGATTATGTATGAAATACGTACACAAATCACTATCACATGTATCTTGAATATTCTTGATGTCCCTTTCTTAAATCTACTTTGGGTGAGTATAAATATTGTTATAGTGCATGTTTGGAAAACCAGTGAGCAGCCTCCATAATTACATTTGGAAAAGTAACACCTTTGTTACTTCCAACAACCTATGTTGGCCATCCACAATCGGTTTTCCAAACAAGCTGATGATCTGCCATGTCAAAATTCTAAAAGACTATTTCATCCCATATAGCACGTCTGTTCTAACATTAGTGTCGTCAAATTCTAAATCCCTAACCATATAAAATATAATGTACAAGTGAGAAAGTAATAGTTATGACTTATGAGTTAACTCCTAGACAGAACATCCAGACAATGCAATCAAGTCTACCACCTTCACTACTATGTTTAACTTAGAAACTACACCTTCTTGTCATCTACCAGCAAAACTAAAATAGCACACATCTTCTCCCTAACTGGCAAAAATGCCAAAGTTTAAACTTCAACCTAAAGAGGAACTTAAGTAAAACATGATACCTTTCACTAGTCCTGAACACAGCTCCAGCATTCTCCAGCAAGATCTTCAGCAACTCCAGAGCCACAATCTTCCCCTTCATCAGCTGTGGGTCCCCGGCCGCATCCTTGGGCGGTGTCTTCATCGACAACTTACAAAGTGCCCTAAACACCAAGAAAGCATCCCTCCTCAATTTGTTCCCAATCTGAACCTCCAAATCATCGTCCCTCTCCACCACTTCCCCATCCACAAGCTCCCCCTTCCGTCCCTCTAACGCCGTCTTATACATACTAATCTCCCAATACTTCGCATCCAACATGTCCTTATCAGTAGAATCCAACAAATCGGTAGGGTTCGTAGTCTCAACCGTGGTGGTCTCAAACGCACCGTCGTGTCCACCTAATAAAGAAACCTTCCCACTCGGCGTCGTAGGGTTCAAAACGCCGTCAATGTCCTGCATTATCTTCGTTATGAAACCCTGCACGAACTGCGTCATCGAATTGTCCACGTCGGATTTCTCCACCGGCTCCATCAATTCCGCCACCACAATTGGCTGAATAGGCACCGTGGAGGAATCCGCCTCCATTCTCCGGAACACGATCACCAGCATCTGAATCAACGACGCCTTCGCCGTTGTTTGATTCACAACGTTTTTGCTGACCAAATATATGTCGTAGCAGGTTCGCAATATGAGGAGCAATGACTCGCCGTGGATTCGCAGCGAAATCGACGTCACAGCGGAGAGTAAGGATTTCAGGACGAGCAATTCCATCGCATCGTCGCCGAAATCGTGGCATTTGCACACCGATTCGATTAGGCTGGAGAGGAGCTTGGCCTCTGGCGCGGCGGCGCCGGAGTCCGGGTCCGCCTCGCCGCGGAGGTAGCCGTGCGCGATGAGCTTCTGGATGGCGTCGACGGCGGGATCGGCGATCTTGAGAACGCCGGAGCCGGCAGCATTGATGAGTGGCGCGAGGATGGACTCCGACTCCGCGAGCGAGAATTCCACCGGACCTCCGTCGTGGAGCGGGCCGGGGACTGCATTTTCCGGTTCGGTGTCCGACGGAGATCCCGGCGGCGGCGCTTGCTGGTGGTTGAGGCTCTCGATCACCGATTTGCACTGGTGCGCGAGCTTCGCGTGTTTCCGCCACGACGCGTTCTTGACGATCTTCTCGAGCGCGGGGACCACGACCTGACTCAGCCGGGAATCGGCTTCCGAAGAAGCCATTCCCGAGTTCGGAGCGAGTTGCGACTCGGCGACAAGGCGGAGAGTGAGATCTTCGGGGGAAAATCAAATGCAGGCGCGTCTACGCTAGGATCGTGGGGCCATGAGATGCGAGAGGAGCGAGTTGACTCGGTGAATTTTCAGCATTTCACTGAGTTGAGAAGGGGAAGAGAACGAGTCAGTGAGCAAGGTTTGAGAGGGATCTGAATTGCAGAAAAAGAAGGTTGCTGGAGTTTTTAGTTTTCTGAGATCGCGTTTTCGGGTTTGGCACGTTACTCACTCTGAACGTGAATTGACGCAAGAGCCCCTGCATTAGTTGTGAAGTGACGGCGTTACTGGATGTAATGAAATGAATAATGTAGGGGTAGTTACGGTTTTAAGTATTGCAAATCGCCGGAGAAATGGAAAAGCTTTTTAATTATCGTTCTTCTTTTCTTTTTTTCATACGGATAATATTTTATATTGGTGATTTAGACTTTTAGATTCATTACTTTAAAAAATTTCATTACACTCTCTGTCTTTTTTTTCTTATCAATACTCTCTGTGTAAAAGTTTAATGTTATCGATCAATTAAAATTTATTATAAATATATTTTTTAAGAAAATTATCATAAAAGTTAATAAATAATTATATATATATTTCGTTTGTACATAATATAAGACATGTTCATTAAAAAAAATATACATATCAATTTATAATTAAAAAGTAATATAAAAATGTTTATATTATTGATACATAAACATTTTTCTCTTTAAATTTTTTTAAAATTAACACATACAACAATTATTTTAATTTTAAAAAAGTTCATCCCATTTCACTGTTACAAGAAGTGTGTAAACCATTTTGATATTTGAGAACTGATGGATAGGTGCAAGCATGACAGAATGTTTGCTAAGAAAAGCTTGATGATTGTTCACTTTAAAATGAGTAGAATTAGTAAATAAGTGGCTCTTGCATCAAAAGGGTATAATTTTTTTAAAAAATTACAATAATGAGTATATTTTAAAAAAATTATGAAGAAATGGTATTTTAGAATACGATTTTATTTTTCAAAAGATTGTTACATTGATATCATATATGCACATATGATTTTAGTTTTTATATTTTATTATTATTATTATTAAAAGTTGAAATGCTGAAATATGATTTCAATATTTTTTTTAAATTATTTTAGAAATAGTATTTTAAGATACGATCTCATTAGAGAAAAAAAACTAAAACCATATTTTAATATATGATTTCAGTTTTTAAAGAAAAATATTTTTTAAATAAATAAAAGGTGAAATCATGTTTTCATATAGGATCATTGTAAAATCATATATTAAAATAAGATTTACTCATTTTTGTAATCTTTAAAAAAATATTCATTATAATCAATTTTTAAAAATTCTACCAATTTTCATAATTAACCTGTAAATAAGTTTCCTTTTAAGTTAGAGACAAGCTAAAAGATATTAATTAAAAAATATAAATCAGAAGTCTTTATTAATAAATATTACCAGTTAATCGTATTTTGATTTCTATTTTTGTTGGGATTTTCAAATGTTTTTATTATTGATTATTTAACTGATATTTTAAAGACATTGGTTATCTATTTAAAAGTAAGTTATTTTGACAGTTGTATTTATTTTGTGGGGTACAGAGTAAACATGAAACTGATGAAAGCTTTGGTTCTTATTCGTGATGATTGCCAAACTATCCTTGTATTAAAACTTGGGGGTCACAACATGGCACTTTTATTTTGTCATTAAAGAAGACATTTGTGGGCTACGGTTTTTCATAATTCTTTCCTTCATAGTATTTAGTACGTCATGACCAGAGATGGAACCACAAATTTTATTGAGAGGGAGTGAATATAAAAAAAATTATATCATAAATATAAATACTTAAAAGATAATACAAGTTTAATATAAGAAAAAGTTATTACATAAATTAAAATTATTTCACTTGATTATTACTCTACGTGTTTTTATATTGTTAAAATTATCTATAATTGAATATGTACTAAAACTCAAAACAATTGTTTTTTCAATGGATGTAATCAAAGAATCATCAAGAAAGTGATCTTTCAATAAAGCAAGATCAACTTCTTTAACTACCTCTTTATTTTAAATTCTAGGAGACTTTGAAGAAGGAGTCTCGGTATTCAACAATTCAACATTAGGAGTAAACAATGACAAAGACTCACTATTCTTTCTCTTAAAATAAGTATCAATGGTAGTAGCATCATTCCCCATAATTTTTTTGTGCGTCAATCACAAACAATATCAAGTATCAATGACAATCGCATAAAGTAAATCACTTTTACATTTTGAATGAGATGCACATTGCACAACATTAACAACCGAAACAGTAGTTTATGTTTTTTTTATTTCGTTTCAGATTTAACAAAAACGGGTTCTGCCCAACATGGTAGGGGTGCATGTGTAAAAACAAGGGGTGCAAATAGTAGTTTATTTTATTTTAGAAGAATAACAATAATAGAAAGAGAAAGAGAGGGAAAAAGAAAGGAATGAAGTGATACATGAAACTCTTCTCTTTCACTAGTTTATCAAATGAAACAACTTTTTTGACTCATTATGTTCTCTTGGATTTGTGTTTCCTTTTTCTTCTTTATGTCCATATGTCTCATTTTTATAGTGTTATTTCTCCCTCTTTCTCTTTATTCTTTTTCTTTTTATTATTATTTTTTCCTTTTTATCATCTTCCTTTCCTTTTTTTTTCTTTTTCTGTTATCTCTCTTTCCTATTTTATTTTTATTATATTTTCCTTGCTTTTTTATATATTTTTTCCTCTTTTATGTTTTCTTTCCTTTTTATTTTTTTACTATGTTTTCTTTCCTTTTTATTTTTTTTGTTTTCTTTCCCCTTTTACCTTTTTTTAATATTTTTTCTTTCCTCTTTTTTTTTCTTTCATTTTTGTTTTTTATTAATTTTTTTAGGAGGGGTGATGGCCCACCCTAGCCCCCCTTAGTTCCGCCTCTGGTGATGGTAGAAAAATATCAAATAAAAAAATTAAATAACCCTTTTGTCCTTTATCTTTTATTTTTTCAATTTGATTTTTTATCTTTTAAAAAATTATTTTTTAAAAAAATATTCAAATTGATTCTTTTTTCTACTCAAAATTAATGTCATTAATAATTTTAAAAATATTAACAACTAAAAACTATCACGGGTAGGGATGGCAAAACGAACTTGGCCTGACGGGACAGCCCGTTTAGCCCACAAAAAATGTGGATTGGGTTGAAATTTTCAGCCCACATTAACTAAACGGGTCGGGCCAACCTGGACCACCAAAATGTGGGCCAGAACCGGGCCCGGGCCAGGACAGAGCCAACCAATAACATTTACTATTCATGTTGTGCTGGCACCAACTGCCTCTAATAAAAAGGAAAAAAATAGGAAGATATTATTATATTATTATTGAATAATGAATATTGAGTGGTTGAGAGTGAGAGACGGAGGGTGAGATTTTAGAAGAGTCTGAGAGAGAAGAGAGTAACTGAGTGGGAGACCAGAGATGAGAGAGAAAAGAGTGATATTGAGCTTCTGTCACTGTCCGAGCTCTGCACCTTCGTCACCGTCCGAGCTTACGCTTGTAGTGACCTCTGTTTTTTCGTCATCGAGCTTTGTGGCTGAGAATGTGAGAAGTGAGAGTCTGAAAGAGAGTGAGAGAGCAGAGAGGCGCACCTTGCTGTTGACGACGCCGAGCTTCCGAGCTTCCGTTCTGAGCAGAGAGGTGCACCTTTGTTTCCTTATTTCAGATTTTCTACTAACCACTTCTTTCATTCTATTCTTTTGGTTCAAAGTAGGACTTGTTCATATTTCTTGCGTGTGGCTAATATTTATGATCATTTAATGTTTCGATTCTTTTAAGTGCTCAGTATTTGCCTAAGATATGTTTCTGAATTGAGAAATTTAGATTGATGAGCTTTGTGTGGGAAAAATCGAAATTTCTGTTGCTTGCATACCGTGTATTTGATGGTATGCCTGCACAAAGCTTCATTCTTAGCTTTGTAATTTTTTTGTTTAAGGTTTGTTTGCCTTGGAAGTTAGATATAGTCGTGTATTTGAACTGAGATGTAATAGCTTCAGTTTGGAGAGGAAACTTTTGGTAGTCTGAGCCATGGCATTGAGATGCTACCAAAAGTGTAGCAACAAACTAAAGAAGGACTTTCATTTTCATCTCAGTGCTTCTAGCTAGCTATCTCACAAACTTGTGCATCATCTTATTAGTGGAGGCTTTTGCTCTTTAAATAGACTCTAGAGGATTGTTCCATCTTTTAATACAAATTATTTTGTAGAGTAAGTTTGATCATTTTTACAATATAATAAATATTTTTAAAGTCATTTCAACCGTAATTTTAAATGATTGTATGATTAAAGTTTGTTAGATTCAGCTTCTTTGAACTAGTGAGTAACTTGTTTAAAAAGATAAAATAATATTTAATCTCAATTATTGATGAAAAAATCAAAGGCTGAAAACTGAATGCATATATATAACATCCCTTATTTTGCTCTTAATTATTTTAGAAAGGCTGAAAACTGAATGCATAGAATAATTGTTTGCCAACACATTCATTAATATTAAATAATACTAATTTTTAGCATAAATGAGTAATAAGAAATAAATATTGAGCAGGTACTTTTCTAAAAAAATAATGTAGATAAGGTTATAAGAAATATGGGGGAAATGATGATGATGAATTAAAATTAATTTTTAGCATAAATTAATTATATTTGTATTTTTTTATTTTTTTTGTCTTTTTTTTTAAAAAAAATATTCATCTTTTATTTTTAAGTGGATTGGCCCGCTAGTCCACTAACCATCTTAAAGTAGGACGGACTAGCATTTTCAGCCTATTTTGTAAAAGTGGATCACCTCGGCCTGACCTATATTTTTTGTGGGCTAGGGCTATCCCGTCCTGTTTTTGGTGGGCTGACCCACTTTGCCACGCCTAATCACAGGTTTCTCTATTTTTCCATCAGCTTCTCTTCTTCTCTCTTCAAACCCGCTCCAAAATGTGACCTTTATGCAACTCCTCTTCCTTGAATTTGAAAATCCTTCCAAACCTATTGAAGATTTAGGATATGAAGATAACAAACCTTATAAGATAAGTTTATATTTGTATTATGAGATAACAAACTCTAGATAGGGTAAGATTTGTTAGTTTTGTTTTCTGTTTTTATTCTTTATCCTTTTGTATTTACGTCAGTTTGTACAATGCCTATATAAGGCAGCTTTTGGTGATTAATGAAACGGGTCAAGATTCATACCATATTTTCATTTTTTTATTATGGTATAAGAGCACAAGGTCCATGATAACTTGTGACTCCTTTATCTAATAACACTATTGTGCTTTCCCTGCGCAAAGCTTTTCCAGAATGAGTAAGGATGATGATGCCTCAATGTAATCCTTCCCTACAAGTGCAGAAAATGAGAGACAATTGTGTTCGCACTATGGACGATCAAATCACCATGTCAACAAATGTTATCTGCTACATGGTTTTCCAAACAAACCTGTCAGAGATGGTAGTTGTGGAAACCAGTTTATTCAAGCTAATGCAGGTCGATATGGTGATCAACAAAACATTTCTAAGTCTCTAACAGCCTTAACACCTGAAGTTGTGGAACGGCTTCTATCCTTGGTGGACATAAAGCATTCTAGTGCTGCTAATTTATCTGGTAACCATATCTTACCTCTTTCTTGGTTGATTGATAGTGGAGCCTCAAGGCATATGACGGGCAAGCTCGACATTATGACTGATGTTACAGATATAGATCCAATCATCATTGTGTTGCCAAATGGAACAAAAACATGTGCTAAAAAGCAAGGGAAAATAATGTTTGACTACAAATTTTCAACCACTGACGTGCTTTACGTACCTAACTTACAAAGCAATCTTATTTCTGTTAATCAGCTTCTACGATCAAGTAAATGGGAGATTGTGTTTACTAACACACAATGTTTCTTGCAGGACCCAAACTTGAGGACTCGTATTGGATTGAGTAATCAAAGCAGTGGAGTGTATGTGTATGAAGCACGTTAAGCAAGTGCACTTACTGTACAACAAACTGAATCTGTGGAACTTTGGCATCAAAGGCTTGGACATCCATCAAGTCAGTGTTTATCGTTTCTTCTTGTCATCTCTCAGCATAAGCATACGAATAAAGATTGTATAAATTGTGATGTTCGTCATATGGCAAAAAACAAACTCGTAGTTCATTTTCTCTCAGTGACCATCAAAGTGCAAAACCTTTTGATATGATACATTGTGACATATGGGGACCGTATAGGAAGACATCATTCACAGGTGCACATTACTTTCTGACACTAGTTGATGATTTCAGTCGAGCTGTGTGGATTTATTTAATGGCGGAAAAGAGTGAAACACCACTGCTGATT
>PYAF01002923.1:289251-300673 GCA_007407185.1 Glycine tomentella | reverse complement strand
TATGATGCTTACACAATTTTTATGTGATGCTTACAAACCTTTTTATGTTTAATGGATTTGATTTAATGTGTTTAAGAATTATTTTGCTATAAGTAACATATTTTTTATCTTCTATAAGTTAGTTTATTATTCTTGTCATGTTTTCTTTAATTTAAATAATTCCTTGAATGTTTATTTTGTTAGTATAGAATCATGTTGAGTTATGTTAATTGTGTAAGATACAATAGACTAAATATAATTTTCTTTTAAGTAGTTAATATTTCAAAAATTAAAATGGATTTAAGTAGTGATGGCCGTGTGAGATTTGTGAAGTTTTACTTAAAAATGATATCTATGTTGTTTATTCCATATGGCTTCAAATAAATTAATTTTTTTATAACACACCAAATGAATCAATGATGAGAAAAGATGATGAATGATGAGAAAAGATAATGAATGATGAGAAAAGATGAGATGAGAAAAATATTCATGCATGTTCCATATGCACATACCCAGCGAGGGTTAATCCGTGAAGATGTTACCTCATGAGGAGGTTTGTCAGATAACTAGAGTTGAGAAAGAGCGTTCTATGGTGTTGAACTGGGGGAGAGTGGCCGTGGGGAGATCACCTACCCATGATGATCACATGTAGAGTAGGTGTGAGTCCTATTGCAACACAGACCTATCCTGACTGATCGATCCAACTCGCGAGGTGTTAAGCTATTTTGACCATGGCCATGTTTTGAGAAGTTGTGAAGTCATGCATCATGCATATTCTATGCATCTTGTAGTATATGGGTTGTTTATAAGATTATTCTTTTATTTAAATTCTGTTTTTATTTAAACTCTGTTTCTGTTTTTATTTAAACTATGTTTATCATGACTTACCCTGTGTTTGTGTCTGTGGTTGACAACTGTGATGACCCCAAATTATTTGGGCGAGCAGATGAACAGTGATATTAACAGTAGATGATTGTACAAGAAGATGTAATGAGGACTTGGTGATGATTTTTATTCTGTTTATATATCTTGGACTGTTTATATATTGGACTATATGATAATAACTTTCTATGGACTGTAATAATGAACTGTATGCTATTTGAACTTAAACACCGTTAGATGACGCTTAAATTTTCATATTCGTCTGTTTTATTTTAAAACGTAAAAGGAATTAGTTTTAGGCTATTACTATTTATTTTTTAAAAAAAATTCAAGAAACAAAATAATAAATAAAACAAGTAAAAGCGAAGTAGAAGCGGTCGTTGCAAATTACACCCTAGTCAGGGATTTCTTTTAGGTGCAGAAAGTAATCTCCATGTCTATGCTTACAATATATTTTATTATGCTTGGCTCGTCACCAATATCATGGAAAACAAAAAAAGCAAGCCACGGTTTCTCGATCATCAGCTGAAGCGGAATATCGTTCAATGGTTACAACTACTTCAGAGGTTATATGGATTAAATCATTTTTAGCTTCTCTTGGGATTGCTCATACTCAGCCAATGAGGCTTTTTTGTGACAACCAAGCCACTCTTCATAGAGTTGCAAATCCAGTTTTTCATGAACGCACTAAACATATCGAGTTAGATTGCCACTTTATACGTGAACATTTGCTCGACAAAACCATTGCTACCACATATATATGCTCGAATTTGCAACTTGCAGTCATTTTTACAAAAGCATTGGGAAGAAAAGCTTTTCATGATCTTCTTGAAAAGTTGGACATTTCAAATTAGCATGCTCCAACTTGAGAGGGAGTATTGAAGATTAAATCTGTTAGTTAGGATATGAGGATAACAAACCTTATAAGATAAGTTTATATTTGTATTATGAGATAACAAACTCTAGATAGGATAAGTTTTGTTAGTTTTGTTTTCTGTTTTTATTCTTTATCCTTTTGTATTTACGTCAGTTTGTACAATGCCTATATAAGGCAGCTTTTGGTGATTAACGAAACGGGTCAAGATTCATACCATACTTTCATATTTTATTAAAACCCATCTACATGCATGTACAGAAGGTGTGAAATAAATTTTGGTATTCAACCTTGTAATTCTCATTGATGAATACGTTTAAATAGATTTACAATGAGTAGGAAATGCTAACAAACTAACCTAGCCATATTGGATACAAAACTAACGTAACAAATCGTAAACTAGGCTAACAAGCTAACAAACAAGTTAACAAAAAGATATTATCTTATCTACACAATCTTATCTAATACAACAACTAGTATCCTAACAATGTGATATTCTCCAACACTCCCCCTTAAGTTGGAGCATGTAAGAATGAAATGCCCAATTTGGGAAGAAATGCAAGAAAATCTGCTTGGCCCAATGCCTTGGTGAACAAATCTGCTAGCTGGGTTTTGGAGCGAACATGAGTAGTTACAATGTTATTGGAAAGAATATGATCACGCACAAAATGACAATCCAGCTCTATGTGTTTAGTTCGTTCATGAAACACCGGATTAGCAACTATGTGGAGTGCTGCTTGATTATCGCAAAACAATTCCATTGGACTGTTATGAAGTACACCAAGAGATGCAAGAAACTCTTTGAGCCAAACCAACTCAGCTGTAGCAGCGGCCATAACCCTATACTCAGCCTCCGCGGATGAACATGACATTGTTACCTGTTTCTTCGTCCTCCATGAAATCGGTGATGTTCCTATCATGACAAAGAATCCCGTGACTGATCTGCGAGTAAGAGGACACGACGCCCAATCTGAATCACAATATGCACGAAGTTTAAGATCAGAATCAGATTTTAAAAGTAGTCATTGTCCCGGATTCCTTTTGATATACTTGAGAACTCTCAGTGTTGACTCCAAGTGAGCTTTTTTTGGTTGTTTCATAAACTGGGACAAAGTATGAACTGCATAACTCAGATCAGGGCGTGTAATAGTTAAATAAATCAACCTACCAACAATGCGCCTATATCGCTCAGGATCCACAATTGCTGGACTTTCTACAAGTGCCAAACGATGATTTTGTTCAATTGGTGAATTTGCAGGCTTACTTCCTCTGAGTCCTGTTTCATGGAGAATATCAACAACATATTTTCTTTGGCATAAGAAAATTCCTTCTTTACTACGAGCAACTTCAATCCCTAAGAAGTATTTCAAGTTTCCTAGGTCTTTGATTTTGAAACATTTATTCAAATATTCCTTCACCTCTTTGCATGCTTGTGAATTATTGCCTCCCAACACTATATCGTCAACATAAATTAAAAGAACTAAAAATATATCACCTTTCTTCAGAGTAAAAAGGGTATAGTCTGCATGTGATTGAACAAAGCCATATGCTTTCAGTGAGTTGCTCAATTTTGAAAACCAATTCCGCGGGGATTGCCTTAAACCATATAAGGATTTACGGAGTTTGCAGACTTTGTTGGTCGTGCCATTGCTGAAACCAGGTGGAAACTTCATGTATACTTCTTCGTTCAATTCTCCATTCAAGAAAGCATTGTGGACGTCCAATTGATGCAATTCCCAGTTTCTTGCTGTAGCTACTGCCAGGAATGTCCGTACGCTGACCATCTTAGCCACCGGAGCGTACGTTTCATTGTAGTCTTCACCTGCAACCTGATAATTTCCAGCTATCACCAAACGAGCTTTGTATCGTTCGATTGTCCCATCAGAATGATACTTTATTTTGAACACCCATTTACTAGGGAGAGCTTTTCTTTGTGGAGGTAAACCAGTTACACACCATGTATTATTGTCCTCTAAAGCGGTAATCTCTTTGCGTATGGCATCTACCCAGCGAGGATCACGGAAAGCATCTTTGTAACTCCTTGGTTCAACACCTGTATCAATGGCTGCAACGAAGGCACGATGTGCAAGAGAGAATTTAGAGAAATTAAGAAACTTAGCCATAGGATACCTGGTACTAGAAGAGGAGTCAGCGTGAGCGTCTGCCTGCGGATGTCCATGTGTTTCAGCCATATTGCACTGGTAATCTTGCAGATATGAAGGGACTTTCTTTGTTTGACGTTGTCGTTCCTGAGGTGCAGGAAGAATGGTATTGGTCTCAATATTGCTCCCCCTTTCGCCTGAACTGTCCGAGCAGTCCCTTGGAGATGAGATGCGTGTTTCCTCAGTATCATCATGTGTTGTGTCTGTCACATTTTCAGCTGGTGCAATTTCATCAATACATGAAAATTTTGGAGGTAACAGTGGTGGAGAGTCTGAAATACTGTCTTGTATAGAATTTTTTTTGAAAGGAAATTCATGCTCATAAAACTTGACATCTCTGCTTACAAAATACTCATTATTTTCTAGATCAAATAATTTCCACCCTTTTTGCCCCATAGGATAACCAACAAAGATACACTTACGGGAACGTGAAGCGAACTTGTCACTCGGTTTTGGCCTCATATTAGCATAACACAAACAACCAAATATACGCAAATAATCATAGTTTACTGCAACTCCAAATAACATTTCATGTGGACTCTCCCTCCTAAAACCGGAGTTGGTGTTCGATTAATTAAGTGTACCACTGTCAAAACACTCTTTTCCCAAAACCGAACAGGCAAAGAAGCTTGAAACAATAAAGCTCGTGAAACATTAAGGATGTGCCTATGTTTCCTTTCTACATGGCCATTTTGTTCAGGTATATAAATACATGATGTCTGGTGTTGTATTCCCATATTAACAAAAACTTGCTGCAAACAATGGGATTTGAATTCTGTCTCATTGTCAGACTGAAGCGTTTTAACTATTTTGCCAAATTGAGTTTTAACCATTGTGAGAAATTTAATGACACGATCACTGGTTTCACGTTTTTCTGCCATCATATACACCCAAATTGCTCTACTAAAATCATCAACAATAGTCAAAAAATAATTTGAACCAGAAGTAGAAGGCTTTTTATAAGGACTCCATGTATCACAATGAACAAGATCAAAGTATTCTTTACTACGAGAAACACTTAAAGGAAACATAGATCGAGTGTGCTTTGCACGAACACAAATCATCACATGATTTATTGATGACTTCTTTGTCACGAAAATGGGAAATGAAAGGAATTAAAGAAACTACTTCATAGGAGGGATGGCCAAGCCTTTGATGTCATAATTCAATGGTGTCTGGTGGTTGAATGGCAAATGATGAAACGACCTGAGGCTGAAACACATAAACTCCTTGGCTGAGTTCACCCAAACCAATCTCCCTCTTCAGTACCTGGTCCTGCAAAAGACACTCCTTCTCAGTGAACATCAGTTTGTAATCACCATGTTGTAACAGTTGCGAAACAGATATAAGATTGCAATACAAATGAGGGACATATAAAACATGGTGTAATGTGAAGTATTTATTGATCATCACTGTTCCTTTCTTTTCTGCATAAGTAATTGAACCATTTGGCAAGCTTACTGCCAAACGTGGTACTTGAGTAACATTGATCAATGCATTGAAGGAACATGTCATATGTTGGGAAGCTCCACTATCAATAAGCCATTGTAAATGAGTAGCCTTACCAGTTAATTTGTCACTTGGCTGAGGTTGTTCCACAAGTGCAACAAGTTTATTGATGACTTCTGGTGTTAAGGCCGAGTATGCAGCAGTAGATGGAGGTGTATCATGCGGCTGAGCTGAGGTCTGAATAGCATGGGCTTGCTCCTGGATGAATCGTCCACCAAACCTACCTCTACCGCGTTCGCGAGTTGCACCACCACGCATAGGAGGATAGCCAAACTTTGTCCAACATCTGAAAGGATCATGGTTTGTCTTCCCACAATGCGGATAAGGGGTTTTTACAGGAGGCTTATCAGGCAACATCTGCGACATTTTGACGTCTAGACGCTCACTAGAAACATGCGTCTGTGCATCATAACCAACGATATTGCTACGTTCATCCTGACTTCTGGCAATGATGCGGTGTGTTTCTTCTTGGGTGACGATGGCATACACCTTGTTGACATTTGGTAATAGGGTAGTATTTAAAATTTGTGAACGTAAGTTCCCAAATACTCCTTCATCCAATCCCATCAGGAATTGATATACTCGAACATTCTCACTGTCATCATCATCGTCCTTGGCATGCAGGCATTTATCACCACATACACATGACCTGTATGTTTTGCTGGCTTCAAGCTCGTCCCAGATGGCCTATAGCTTCGTATAGTACTCTCCTACAGTGTTGCCTTGCTATCGGATGGTTGCTAGAGTGGCTCTGAGTTGGTATTGTCTGGAAAAATTCTGCACTGCATATCTTTCCTTCAAGTCTTCCCAGAGATCCAAAACTGACGTAACAAACTAACTTAGCCATATTGGATACAAAACTGACGTAACAAACCATAAACTAGGCTAACAAGCTAACAAACAAGCTAACAAAAGGATATTATCTTATCTACACAATCTTATCTAATACAACAACTAGTATCCTAACAATGTGATATTCTCCAACAGTGTGCGCGACATGATGATTGAGGCTGTCTCCAACGGTGACCTCCCTCCACCACCGCAGCAGCACCACCCTGTCGTCAATGCCGATGATGCTCGGCGAGAGCAACGGTGAGGACCCTGAGGTCGAGATCAAGGCTCTGAAGAAACTTGCTGAGATTCAGTGCAAGACAAGACACGCTCTCGCATTGGCCTTTGCCACTAGATGAACGTGCTCTTGAAGGATCAGTGGAAAGAGCGACGCTTGATGGAGTCGGTGATGGCAGCGATGTCGAGGGCAACAAGGGGGTAAAGTAGAAACACATTTTTGCTAAATTTTAACCGTCAATATATTTTTAAATAAATAGATAGCACGTTAATTTTATATGAACGAAAGGATGGATGCTTTGACGAAAAAAAAAAATACTAAAAAAACAGTAGTTAATCAAAATATACTGACCATTTAATTGCTCTTAGACTTTTATCTCATTAACATACTTTAAATCAAATTGTTAACTTTTATTATAATAATAATAATAATCTAAACGTCATCTTTTGGATTATTTTTATTTAATAATAATACAAAATTGTTTACACTAACTGTGTATGAAAATTAATAACCTCATACTATTATTTTTGGTCTCTGAACTTAACTATTTGTTGAAATTTTAGTCTTGCATATTATTATTTTGCTAGATCATATTAAAAAGTCAATTTTTTGACATTAATAACCACATCGATTAGATGTGGCAATCACATGGATGACATGTGACAATTGTTAGTTGTCATGTCATCACCATAGATGCCACATAAGTATGACTATTTGAGTTAACAGATGAGACTTAACGTGAGACAAATTTATCAAATTTATTGCATTATTTGCACATTTAAGAACAAAATTTTAATTTTTTTTATTTTTCAGGACCTAATTGTCAATACATAATAATTTTAAAAACGTAAATAGATATTTATTTTTTTTTTTCCTCTTTTTTCCATAATTTCTATTTTCAAGCTAACAATCAAGAGAAACTTGTACTTTGGCCAAAATCTAAAATATGATTATAATGACAATGGAGAACCCATAGAAAGATCACAAAAACAGAATAACTTAGGTACATACGAAGTTGTCTTCTAACAATTTTTTCTCATTATATTCTAAAAAGGAAAATTTTGGTCAAGTCTATGGATGCTGAGAAGCCTCTCAGAATAAAGGAGACAATATCACTAGATATTTCTGGCAAAGCAGTGTTCTAGTCATTTATAAGTATTATCAACCCATAAACAAGTTTCACCAAAGATTCAAAATCAAGCAGTTAGTGCAAAAACATAATTGAAACAAACCTGGGGCAGATAGTGCTGACAGTAAATATGAAATAAACTAGATTAATTAATAGTCCAACTTGTAAGATTGTAAAGATGTACCAAATGAATGTCAAGGTCCTATACAAAAATATCTAGCCTCGTTGCAATCCAACTAGAGATAAATCACATCAGAAGCCAAACCTATCAACCTCCTCATATTTGTACTCATCTATAGCATCCCCAAATCATTATCATCATCATCATCCATTTCCTCATCCATCATTTTTTTTACTTTTACTTGTTTCTTTGTCCTTCAAACCAGTGATGAAGATTACAGTTTCTCCCCTAGATTTCCCCATGTCCCTCCTCAGTTTATCCATGTTCTCCCTCCTGTGGTCTTCCTCCAAGCGTTGCTTCTCTTCACGTCTTTTATCAAAGATCAGCCCTAAACAGTGCACAACACAATAAAATTATTTGGTTAGCCATTTCAAACACCCTGCTATATATGCTAAATCAATAGAAATGTAATAGTGAAGCTAACAAATAAAAAGTCTGTCAAGCTCAGACAATACTTACAGGTTTCCATGTATTCCTCTGCACTAGCTTCAACAGCCTTGAGGAAGGCTTCCATTCCAACACCAGAAACAGCAGAAACTCCAACTGGTTTTAAATTGTTGTAGAATTCATCTAGCACAAGAGAAACGCTCTGAGTTAAAAGTTGATGTGCACGAGTGATCTGAACTTGTTGCTGCTTGGAATGGCTCAATATCCATCACCCACTAGACACAATAAATTTCACAAAAGAAAAACGAATAAAAAAAAATTGGTGCAATCTATAAAAACAAGACAGATCATGTAAGTTTTGTAGGCCGGGGGAAGACTAGATACAAATGAAGCAACAATGAATAGAAAGTAGGCTACAAATAGAGTAGCCTCAAAGACAATTATATTTTTTGTGAACAGAAACAAAGTGATTTATCTTAAATAGGAAAAGAAAGGAGCCCATAAACCCTATAATGGGAGAATGTTCAATCTCTCTAGCTACAATAAATTCTCCAACATGAAATGGGGAATTAATAATTTATCCCCATCAATATTGTTTTCCATTTCACTCCAATCTCTCAAAATTTTAATTACTTAGTAGCCTTAACTTCAATTTCTCCAATTGAAAGCAATGCCATGCTTCACTAAGCATAAGCCCTTTTGATTAGTGTTTACACATGCAATGCTAGTTAAAGTCATAGATATACAATAGAAGGGAGATACAAATAAATATGCCAAAGTGATAAATCCTTCAAATTGAAGTATCTAATCTAACCAACACATCATTTGCAACAAAATTAACAAAAAAAAAAAAAAATATCAGAAAAAAACAATACCTCCAAAGCAAACTGATGTGCTGCTACATCAACCTTGTTGAAAGTCAACATGAGAGGTACCTTGTCTTATAGAGGATACTACAAGCATGCAACATGTTGCTCATGAAAGTGGTGGAATCTTCTGAATCAACTAAAAAAGGCAACTACAGTGGGAAAGGTGGATGCAAAAGTTTCTGTGATGATAGCACCAGAAGCAGACTAAGTAAATATTTCAATCTGACCAGGGGCATCCATGAGAACGTAGTCAAGTTGATCTGTCCGTCTCTCAATTACAGAAATGACCTGAAAATGAGGAGCATAAACATTGAAAAATGTAGTGCAAATGTAAGACAAACAAGGACATCAATGAGCCACTAATCAAGTACACAATATGGTTTCAACCATAGCACCAAGAGTTTAATTAGGAAATGAAAAACCAAAACATAAAATCAAACAAATTCAAGAAAAGCTCTCCACCTCAATAAATAAAAATGAAGTAGGGATTATTATTATTATTATTAGCAATCTACATTAGTGATACAAATAAGATCGCCCATTGAGAGCACTATCGCCCATAAAATCTACATTAGTGATAAAAATACTGATCATTTTAAAAATAAAAAACTTATATTTATTTAATAAAGATAGTTTTATTTTAAATTATTGGTCCTTTTGCTTTTAAAAAAAAATTTCACAAAAAAATTGTTTAAGTATTGTTACAAATAATTTTCTTATCATCGCTTTTTTTGCTAACTTTCATTCTTTCTCTTGATTTTTTTTTGTTGATCATGATATTAATAAAAAATAGCTCCCCTATAAAGTAATCATTAATCTTCATCAAGGACCACAAGTGCACATAAGATGGGTCTACCCCTTCCTCCAGTTTATTTCATATCCAAAATCAGGATTCGAAACTGGACCATTTAGTTAGCAGACACAAAACACTATCATTTTTGCTAATCGTTGTTGTTTCTTTTCTCTTGATTCTAATGTTTCTCATTGGAATCAATCTTTTTTTTAAAAAAAAAAAAAAATTAAGGATATATTTACTTTTAATTTTTCATTTAAATACATAATTATTTGTCAATTTAATTGTTTTTCTTAACTAGTTTTTATAGAGATAGATATGTTTCTAACTGACATTGGAATGATTTAAAAAAATCATATTTGGGGTTTATTTGTTCCTCATTTTTAAAATTAGATTTAATTTTGATAATTTTAATAATTATTTTTCTTATCATTACTGATTCTAATGGACTGTTTTAATCATTGGGTATAGTTTCTATATGTTTATACATGCTATCACAAAACATATTAGTACATAAAAATGCAGACACGCAGACTTTGTGTTTATAATAAAAGTAAACAAGTCTTATATTAAGTAATTATTTTTCTTAGCATTATGTTTAATATATTTGTCATGTAAATTTGTATTTTAATTTTTTTGATATTGTGATTTATATTATTTTCTTTTGTTTTTTATGCATATGTATTATATATAAGTATTTTAGGAAAGAACGTAGGATCTCTATTGTAACAACAATCATTATGAACCCACAATATGTCATTGCCAAAAATATTACGTTTTGTTTGCTCTTATTTTATCCGTGATAAATGTCATCACGGACTTAAAGAATCTTTGAAAATTCATTAAAGAATTAAATAACTTTTTTTTTCTCTATTTACTATGGTAAGTCATTAAAAATAGGAAACAAATTAAAGTTATAGTTTTGTAATTAAAAAATGAAGACAAAAAAACATAATGCAGCCTAAAACTAAATGCATTATCGGCATATTTAAAAAAAATAAAAATACACTAACATGCATTACATGTTAGCAAAGTTTATTGTAAAGAAATGTAAACTTTTTTGTTGACGTTTCTAAATAGATTGACGTTTCTAAATAGATTTTAAAAAAATCAAAATCATCATTTGTTTTAACGTTATCCCAAGGAAAATTAATTTTGTTTTGAAGAAAATAACCTGATAAAAAGTTAGCCCTTTTTGTTTAATATCTCGAAAAAATAACAGTTTTAAAATACATTTTTAATTTTACAAAATTAATTACTTAAAAAGTGTCATTATAATTATTCTTAAAATAAAAAGTACTATTTTTAAATTTAATTAAGTAAAAAAATAGTTTTTACTTTGCATAGTTTTTTTAAATAATTTAAATTCTTTAGAAAATAAATAAATTTTTATTATTCTTAAAATTTCATTTTTAAAAATTCCATAAACACATTTATCCTTAACTTGAAATAAACATAACTTAGACGTTCTCAAATAATAAAGGGATAGATTTTGAAAAAATTTATATATCATTGAAAGACATTATTGACTAAAGGTGTATTAATATCTATATTTTATTATACCAATAAAGTAAATGTTATATCATAA